>JAASFZ010000889.1:0-11075 GCA_023334075.1 Globisporangium nunn | reverse complement strand
ATGTTTTTCTGTCGTTGTCTGTCGCCTCGATGATCGCTCCTCGGTCAAGCAACAGCTCCACGACGTCCACGTGGCCAAAATGGCCAGCGCAATGAAGAGCTGTATATCCAAAACAATTAGCCGCATCGAGGCTCGCTCCTCGTGACAGCAACATGTTTACAACATCCTTTTGTCCCCCACTCGCGGCATCGATCAGTGGAGTTTGTCCATATCTGTCTCGTTGATCCGCCGACAGCCCTTGAGACAGCAGCAGCTCCACCACGTCCGCACAGCCGTACTCAGCCGCCACATGCAGCAGACTTCGACCACCCCGGTACCACTCGGTAGCCATCTCCACATTCTTCAAGATCCTCATCGCGTCTTCAAGTCTTCCGCATCTGCACGCATCCATCATCGCTTCTACGGCAGCTTTAGATGTATCAAATCCGGCAGCTTCGATCGGGACGTCTTTGTCAGTCGAGGCAGCACATTTCGTGGTCTCCTGAACATCCGTATGGTCTGTTCCCGCGCTTGCTGCAGTCTCTCCACTATCACAGCTGACGAGTGACGCTGTCATTTCCATGTGTGTACTGCCAATCCAGAGCGCTGTCGATGCTGCTGGTGAAGAGTGAGCTACTTCTGCTCGTGTGTAGACGTCGAGTGAAGAACACGGCGGCGAAGAATGCGAAGTCGAGGATCGTCCGCGTCTTCTTCAGCAGCAGAAACAGCGAAAGCTGGGACAGCGATAGCGGTCTCTTCGGTTGTCACGATGCTCGGACGCTTGCAGTGGTCGTCGCTCTGCTTGGCACTTGGGTTGCGTGCAGCGGGAAAAATGTGGTCTGAGCGAGAACCGAGGGAGCAAGCAAGTGAGGGAGGTGAAAAGTGAGTTGGAGAAGTGAGCTGGAAGAGGTAATGGATGCGCTGTCTATACTTCTGATAACGTTTGTACACCTCTGACTTTCAGATGCTTCCTTGAAATGATATCAGCTTGTCCAACTTGCTTTTCGCCAGTCAAGTTTTCGAGACTTGAAGTGAGATTCGACACTCGGTTGCACTGGTATTAATTTAAAGCGTTATGAAGAATAAAAAAGAAGGAATTGAGATGAAAATGACTGCATGTCAAAATGTCGAAAAGCGTAATGAGTCCTGACAGCAAATCGCAAAAGACATGGACTTCTCATGGCTTATCCCGGGTAGCGGACTGGGACTAGCCATTCCTCTCGTTGCACCTGGGTTCGAGTCTGTATCCCGATAATGAAGCGCACCTTGCGAGGTAGTCATCTAGTCCTAAGAGGGCGCGAGTTCCGGCCAACATGGCTGCGTTGGCTTAGCGCTGAACTACCCTCGAGCGCTAACTTTGTTCGACGATCGTTGGACTGTCGACGGTGTCGTGTTTCCGACGTCTAAGGACCCTGTCCAGGCTGCAAGAAACATAGTAATCGACAACGAGTGGATGCTATGCATGTCGAAAGCGTCTGCATTCAGGATGCCAAGTCAGCCGCACCAGTTCGTTGTGACTTTCCTGGTAAACTCGCTCCAGCAGACGTTGCAGGTCTTTGAAATCGCTTCCTTAGTGATATAACAGGGCTCAATCGCTACCTTGGAAAACACGATTTCACAGAGCGACCACACAGCGACCGAATAAATAGTACGAATGACCATTTTGGGACTGCCTTCTTGTCATTTGTTGCCGCCGTGACTGCTACTGAGGACACCCGAGCGCAAGATACATGCGCTAGCAAGTGCGATGGCGATGGGGGAGCGCTGGTCCTAACCAGGACTGAACCACAGAGCGAACGCGACTTCCGATGGACACGGACGAGCGGCGTGCGCTGGAGGAAGAGCTCGCCGCAGACCTCGCCGCGCTCGCGGACAGTGACGACAGTGAAGGCAAGGACAGCGCAAGCGACACAGCATTCGTGCGCGATGTGGTCTATGAACACGGAGACGCGCACTGGAAACCAGCTGAAGAAGAGACCCGACAACTCGGTATCAATGACGAGTATGTTCGATTGGATCTGGAGCAGCTCCTGCTCGAAGTGGCAGCCCAGGTGGAACACAATCAGCCTCAGAGCGCCGAGGAGTCGGCATCTGCAACGAGCACCGGAGACCAGAGACCATGCTTATCGTCGTGGAATCTGCTGCTCGCAAGCGTGGAGAAGAGCGAAGCAGACTTCTTCCAGTTCATCCAGCAGGACCTCCACGAGATCCAGACCACCATGCTATCCGTGAATTCGCTTGCTGACTCTGCACGAAGCCATCCCGAGCAGGCCAAGACGGAACATCGCGAAGACTCGCATCCCATCGATATCGCTCAGGTTCCGTCCATTGGGACGACGAAAACACACAGCGAAGTTGCAAACACGTGCAGAAATCACGCGAACAGCCCAAGCGAGGGCGACGGTGCTGCAGAAAGCGTGCCGAAGCTCACAGCTGGGGTTAGAAATGAATCGGCAGACACGGAAAACAACCGACACGAAGAAGCGTACATGAACCGAGAGACTCAGAGAACATCGAGCTCCGAGTCACTTCATGCGAACGTAAGATCTGGATCGCTGGATGACCGTGTAGGAGTGCCAGATCTCGTGAAGTCCTCGTCGGAGCTAACAAGACTCCTACCTGCTGTAACATCAAGCAACGCGCTGCAGCTTTGCGAGATCCGCGCCGACGTACCTATTGTCCATATGACGCTCAACAACGAACCGCAGGAACGTCTGAAGCTGGTAGAGGAGCAGCATCTAGCTCGGCAACGGAGACTCGATAAAGTGCAACGAGCGCGGGAGCAACAGCAGGAGATATTTGCACAGCAGCTGCGCGAGATGGAAGCCCAGTTCGCTGAGCAAGAGGTAGAGCAGACGCGAAGAAAACTGGAGCGCCAGGAGGCAAAGGAGCGTGAGCTCCTGCAATCGGAAGAACTCCTGACACGAAGCTGGCTCGCGGCAGTGGTACGAGCTGCGGAAATGAAGCGAATGGCCAAAGAGGATGAGATGTCGCGACTCTGGCATGACTACGAGCGAGCCGAAGCGAGCCGAGTATCTCAAGAGCACTCGAAGATGGCACTCGAAGAAGCGCTGGTATGGATGTGGATCCGATTAGAAGGCGAGCAGCAGCGTAAGGAGCGCCTCATGGAGGAGAAATGCGCGATGCGGCGGCGATTCAACGCTGTGATGTTCCAGCTGGCAGCCAATCACGAAGCAAAGGTTGCTGAGAGAAAGAAGCAGCAGGACACCGAGCGCCGGAGAGAAGCGCGCGAATCCGCTCAGATGCGCAGCGAAGAGCTGTCTCTCCGGCGGATCCTAGCGCAGCAGCGCGCACTTTTAGCGGATCGAGCTCGAGCGAATGAGCGTCGAGCAATGCTGGGCGAAGACGCAGCTTCGCAGGCGTGGGCACGCGCACTGTACCAGCAGCAAATGCGTGAGCAGATCCTGATGGAGCTCGAAGACAGACTGGCGACAGAGGTGCGCGACGCTGACCAGAAGCGGGTGCTGAACGAGAACTGCCTGCTCATGGCAAAGGAAGAAGAGCTCTCGCGGCGAGTGCAAGTGCTCGAGCTTCAGCGACGGAGGATGCACGTCGAGGGTGCCGATGTATGCAGACGTGTTTTTCGCCACCGCAAGCGAATAGCGTACTTCAAGCTCGCGATGCACAAGTGGAGGTGCATAGTCGCTCAGCAGAAGCAGGAAGAACTTGAGGCATGTTGCGCGGCTCGAAGGATCCAGAGATGGTATCGGCACTATCGAGTGCGAAGACAAACAAGCTGGAGTACTACGCAGGCGTACGCAGAGGAGGTAGCAGCCGCGGCGATGGTCGTGCAGTCGACATTCCGGGGCTTCTCGATCCGACGAAAGTTCGCGAACGCGCTGGAAATGGCCAAGCTCGTGGACGGTGACGACTTCGAGTTCAGCGCGGTAAATCTGGACGACTTGATCCAGATGCCGCCGGAGCTTGAGGACGGCTGGGAGAACCCTGTGCTGCCTCTCTCACGTTTCACTTGTCGTCGCAAAGATATGTCTCCAGAAGACGACGATGAAGTCGAAAGCGAATGCGCCGACAAGAGATATTGCGATGAGAGTGGTGCTTCCGACGACGACGGAGAGCAATCGCGACAAGAGTACTCTGCAACTTACAGCCACAGACCTCGACTCGAAGCGACTGACTACACTCGACAAACCTCAAACCACGAGAGACCGAGTACAGGGAAAGATAGTGTCGTCGTTGTCGCAGCACAGTCAGCGCTGGACATGAGCGATGAGCGGAGTGGCGAGGACTCGATGAGCGCACAGCAGCAACATCCACCAACCAACTTGGCATCGACGTTGTGGGAGAAGATGCGCCGAATGAAACAGAAGCAACGCCACGCCATCGAGGAGCGATCACGAGAGCTGGATCCGACGTACCGTCTTCAGAAGTTGATGAAGAAGAACAACAAACAACAGCGGCAGCAGGGAGCAGTATCAAGGCCCTCCAGTAACCAAGGAGCGACCGCAAGCACATCTGCAAACGGACCGACCGTGATGTGGGGATCAGCAAACGGAAACAACGAGAAGAAGAAGCTCAAAGTCAAGCTGCCGTCTCTTGTCGAGCGACTTCGCAAGAAGACCGAAGCAGCGCGATGATAAGAACGCTGGCCCACGCACTCGACACCGCCATTCGCCCATCAAGTGTCTCTGATTACTTGTCGAATGCCTCCAACATTCTCAAGCGCGTAGCACCACTCGTCAGTGCTTTGCTAACAGAAGCGACTCCTTCGTTTGCTTCATCATGAGCACGAAGACGTCGAAGTCGGCAGTGGCGACCAAGATCTCGGAGCACAGCACAGTGCTCGACTCGCGGTCGTTCTCGTACGCCTGGCGCACCAAGCGGTAGAACTCTTTCGTCGTCGACCCCTGTGAGACGATGTACGCTGCTCGCAACCCGACAAAGACATGGTTGAGCGAGTTGTCCTCCGCCATCTCGCGAGCTAGACAGACAGACAGACAGACAGGTACTGTACCTTCTAACTTAGACTCGAAGAGCTCGACGAACTCGTTGTAGATGTCCGTGTACTCGAGCTTCATCTCCTCGCTCTCGAGGTCGAAGGCCATACAGTGCGTCTCCGCAAAGCGCTCGAACGTGCGTGCGAACTCATCGTCGTCAAAGAAGAACGCGATGACCTTGCTGACGAGATCATCATTCGCACCACCGCCGGCGTTGCTGTCGTCATCCTTCGCGCCAGCTTTCCCTCGTGGAGCGACGTCCTTGGCGTCGTTGTCGCCGCCTGACGCCTTCTTCTCGTCGTAGGCGAAGTCGCTGCTACTGGCGGTAGACTTGCTCTCGCTCGGCATCGTGGTGTGCTCGCTTGCTTCGGTTGTTTGTAGACTGACCTCGGATCGATCTGATCGACCTTTTGAATGTAACGACAAAGCAATAGACGGAGCAGCATGTAGTCGTCTCCTTGTTCTGCAGTGCCGTGCACGTTGCTCTCTCTGTCTTGCTTCCCTCTTAGTCGATCCCTGATCACTATCGCTCTCTCGAAGTTCAGGCTCCATATGAGATCCAAATCGTGTGGGTACACAATCCTTGTTCTCACGTAGTAGGGAAGCATTCGCGTCACCGCATCACAATCTCCTTTCAGCCTTCCGAAGCAGCACCGAAAGCCTTCCGCTCCAAGTCAACGATGCACAGCCATGCCGGCCTACAAGTGCTTGCCGCTCGCTCGCTCTTCTCATCGATCGTGGCGTTCGCTTGCGGTGTCCCGTTCTTCGCGCTGCAAGTCAAGCGACAGCTCAAATGCACTCTCCCACCACCTGCAGACAAATACTCGATCTGGAGATATCCTGTCCCGCCGCAAGATATCGAGTTTTGGCAGAACGCGGTTCTCACCGACGACAAGCGCACGCTCGAGGCGTTGCATGTACTGGCAGCGACCGAGTCTGCGACTGGAGAGAAAGTGCGGAGAGCGCTGAAAGGAATCGTCGGGTACGCGCTCCTACACTCGCACAACACGACGCTGCTCGACTGGATCGACGCGAACAAGATGTTCGGGTTCGACGGCGCCGATCACTTGGTACACTTTGCGTTGGGCGAGCAGGGTGACTTGGCGAAGATTCGGTGGATGATCGAGCGCGGACGACTTGTCCGTCCTCAGCTAGCGAGCGGAGCAGCGAGCAGCGGCCACCTCGAGGTGCTCCAGTACCTTCACAGCGTGGGTCCGGCAAAGGCGGTGATCGCCGATTACGCGGTGGTGTCCGCCGTGAAGAATGGACATCTACACATCGTCCGGCTCCTGCACAAGAATGGGTACGCGTGCTGGAACTACGCCTTTGATATCGCGGCGGGAAACGGCCACCTCGACATCGTCAAGTTCCTGCACGAGAACCATGTCTGGGGCTACAAGTCGCTTTACGCGCTCGATGCAGCGGCGAAGAACGGGCACCTTGAGGTCATCCAGTTCCTGCGTAAGGAGGGCTACGCATGCTCACAGGAGCTGCAGTAGCTTGCACCTTGCGAGATCCGTCAATGACTGAGAAATGGCAAGCACTACGTTCATTGATGCAGCAGACTGCCATGTGTCTCTCTCTCACTCTCTCGACCCTGAGTGTCTGTAGTTCCGACCGCAGACCAGCGACCGCCGTCCGTCCGTCCGTTCATTCATTCCTCCATTCATTCATGCGCAGTCCTGTTGCCGAAGTCAGTAAGCAGACTACAGGCAATTCCCAGCCGCACACACACGCATGCACATCAGGCCTGCAGACTCGAGGGAGGAGCACTTACATGTCCTCGTCCTGTGGCTCGCCGTCGGCGGCAGCGCCGAACTCCTCCTCGGTCGCGTACAGGATCTTGAAGATGCTCTGCCCAAGCGGCGTCGCGTCCGCGCCCTCCGTGCCCTGCAGCAGGATCTCGATGTCGCGCAGCTTGCCAAAGTAAAAATCGCGCTCCTTCTCGAGCCCTTCCACCTGTTCTCCCACACACCGTACACATCAGCATTCTTTCCTTCCCTTTGGCCCTCCTTCTCTCATCACAACTCACCGCAAGACGCAGCTCGCCGTTCTCATTCGTCAGCGTCTCGTTCGCGGCCGTGAGCTCCTCGAGCTCGCGCTCGAGCTCCGGGTTACCTGCTGCGGGGACCTCCACCGGCGCGCTCGCAGTGGCGTTAGCGCTGCCGCTCGCACTCGCGACAGGTCGCCGGGTCGCACCGACTGCGCTCTTCGTGCCCGCGCGCGCGCCGCCCGCCACGGGAGCGCCAGGCGGCTTGGAGGCGCCTGCCGTACGGGAGGCGCCAGCGGAAGTCCCTGTAGCAGTGGCCGCTCCAGGCTTCCTCCTCGCCGGCGGCGTGGGCGAGGTAGAAGACGCACCCGCCGCCGGGCCGCCGAACTTGCTCGTGTAGAGCGCGCCGCCCTTGCCTTTCTCGCGCTGCGCGATGGCGTCGTAGGGCTGGCCGGAGGCGTTGAGCTCGTAGAACTTCTTGAACCACTGCATGAACTCGAGGTTGTCCTGGTACTTGCCGCGCACGAGGCGGTCGACCTCGATGTGCTTGTCGAGCTTGAGGCTCGTGAAGCACTTCTGGAGCACCTTGTAGTTCTGGATGTACTCGTAGTCCTTGTTGGCGCTCCAGTCGACCTTGGACATGGGCACCTTGCCCGGGTACATGCTGTCGAGGATCATGCACGCGATTGCACCCGTGCACGTCTGCTCGACCTTGGTGAGGTTCGTGGCGCAGATGCCGTTGATCCAGTCCAGGATCTCCTTGCGCCCCACGAAGTACGTGCCGTCCATCATCGCGATGTTCTGGTCCGCGGCCGCCATGGCGAGCGAAGGAGCGAGGAAGGAGCGAAGGAAGGAGCTGCGGAGCTTGGTGTCGTCGACCTTGGCGAGCGCCGGTTTGGCTCGCGGCTGTTTCTGCTACAACGCAGTGAAGGATTGGACACTAAGTATACTTTGACGAAGAGAGAGCGAAGTGAGTGAAGACGCCTCGAATAGTGGACTGCAGGAGTGTTGGATGTCAATTTGTTACTTCAGCTGTGAACATCGAAAGTAACAGAACGCGCTGCCAGTGAGTTGACATCCTGCTCGCGATGGCCAAGAAGGCGAACGGTGCGTGCATGCGCAGGTGTGGCTGTGCACATGGATCTGCATGCGAGCTAGAGCCTCACGTGCCGGAGCGCAAGCAGGCGGGATCAAGGGCAAAGGAAAGAAGAGCGGCGGTGGCGGCGCGACAACAGGCGGCGGTGGTCACAGCCAGCATCATGGCGGTGGGAAGCTCAAGAAGACCTCGCAGTTCAAAGCGCTCCACAAGCAGCGGTGCGTGTGTCTGTGTGTGTGTGTGTGCACGATGTCCACGCATAGAGCGCTGGGAAGCTGTTGCGCGCAAACGACTAACAGTGCGAGCAGTGCGACGACGGCTGTGGTCGAGGTGAAGCGCAAGCCGGAGAACCGCAAGCCAGAGAGCCGCAAGCCCAAGCAGCCGCTGCGCGTGCCGGACGAAGTGCGCAGCTTCAACGAGCGCGTGGCGGGCGAGCGGAAGCGCGGCGAGGCGCGCAAGCAGCAGCTCGCGGCGGTGAAGAGCCTCAGCGTCGCGCCGCCGACGTTTGTCATCGCGGCACCGACGTTCTCATTGTGCGTTCCTCTCTCTCTCACACACACACACATTTACTACCTGGTAGCGTCATCGGATCGGTGAGCTTGTGGCTAACAGCAACATGGACTTGGATTGCTGCCTGTCTGTCTGTATGGGAATATACACAGCGGGGCGCCGCCGCCGCCGCCCGTGAAGGAAGTCGAAGGCTTCCAGGGCTTCCTCTCCACGATGACAGTGCGTTCCTACCAGTGAGGGCCGTAGCGAGTGAATGGCAATCGCCAACGCTATATGCATGCACGCACTAGGCACCGAAAGACGCGCCGCAGCCGCGTCCCGACCCGGAGACCCGGCGCGTCAAGCCGGTGCAGCCGGCGTACCAGGACAGCAACGTGTTCGCGGTGCTCGAGGTAGATGACGAGCAGGACGAGCTCCAGCGACAGCACATGCTGCAGCAGCAGCAGCAGGCTATACAAAAGCAGCAGCAGGCAGAGCAGCGAGCCGCGGCGATGGCGGCGGCGGCGCAGCTCCCGTCGCCGTTCCTGCAGCCGGCGACGTTCTCGTTTCAGTCGTCGGCGCCGGCGTTCCAGTTTCCTCCTCCGGGGGCAGCAGCAGCAGCAGCAGTAGCGAACACTGCCAGTGCACTGACCGACATCGATCCGGACCTGTAGACCCAGACATAGAGAAACAGTACAGTTTGCCGCGTTTCCATGGCGATGCGATCCGCATCTTGAGCTCTCTATCCAAGCAGAAGAAGAGCAAACCCAAGCAGAAAAAGGAGCGGTGACGTCGACGACGACGTCGTGCAACTCGCGGAAGAAAGGTTTGATTCAGAACCCTCTTTAACGAAGCGAATCCCCTCGAAACAGCAGGTTTGCCTTACTAAGTTCCGAGAACGCGTTACGCGAGGTCTTTCCGGTCGCTCGAAGGTTGCTCGAAGGTCGCTGCAACGGGGCCGTTATCCTCTCCTCCCCCTCGTCGTCAGCATACAAAAACTCATATTCCGTTTTCTCTGCAGAACACGAAATCGCCAAGCAGCGGCGCCAGGCAGAGCTCTCTTCGACAGCGCGATGGGGAGCACGTCCAGCAAGGAGCACGACCCGAACCCAGCGGAGCTCGGCACGTACGCGAGCGGCGGCGGCGGCGGCAGCAGCCAGCAGTTCCCGCTGCGCCACCACCCGCAGTACCACAGCCACAGCAGCAGCCGAAGCAGCCACCCTGGAGGCGGCGCTGGCGTCGGCGACGCCGACGGCCACGACCCGTACTACGCGGCGGACAGTAGTGGCGGCACCGGCGGCCCAGCGCTGAGAGGAGATGAAGCGATGGACGTCGACACGGCGGCGGCGGACGACGCGAGCGGCGCCGACGCGCTCGGTCCCCACGCCGCGGGCGGCGCGAGCCAGGATGTGGTGCCGATGGTCTTCCGCTGGGAGCACGGCGGGCGCAACGTGTGCATCACCGGCACGTTCAACGGCTGGTCGAAGCAGTGTCCGATGCACCGCTCGGGCAACGACTTCACGTACATCGCGAACCTCACGCGCGGCAAGCACGCGTACAAGTTCGTGGTGGACGACGAGTGGCGCTTCGCGCCGGACCAGCTCACGGTCGCGGACGTCGAGGGCAACGTCAACAACTTCGTGGACGTGTCCGACTTCACGCCGCTGTCGGATTTTGAGAAGCCACTCGCCGCCGGCGCTGACGAGCGGGACGAGAGTGGAGACAGCGCCTACGGACGCTTTATCCCGGACATCGACGAGTACACGAAGGAGCCGCCGCCGCTGCCGCCACACCTGCGACACATCATTCTCAACAAGACGCCGCCGACGGTGGATTCACGGTTACTGCCAGTGCCGCAGCACGTGGCGCTCAACCACTTGTACTGCACGGCGATCAAGGACGGCATGATGGTGCTCGGGATCACAAACCGCTACAAGCAGAAGTTCGTCACGACGGTCTACTACAGCCTCATGCCGGGCGCCAACTAAGTAATTCCATGGGAGCGCTCATAACCGGCGCGGGGTGAGAGCGAGAGCGAGGCCATCGCGAGGCGCGACAGCTCGCGCTGACCGGGAGAATCGTCGATGACTTGAGCAGCCAGCATTGCTGCTACACAAGATGGTGAGATACAATCACTTCAAGAGTCCAGCCGCATGTAGAAAGCAAGTGAGAGAGTGAGAGGAGACTGCCGGCGCTCCTTCGTGTCGACGCGGACGACAGACAGACAGACAGACAAGACCGCGACCAACCACCTTATATTATTCCGAACGCGAAGTCCGAACACACGCACACACATGCGCATCATGACCGACACTGAGAAGTAGCAGTAGCATGAGCGTCGTTACCTTCAAACAAATTGATACGTGTTCACCATCCTCGATTCTTCTTACTCTGTCGTTGATACGAATGGCAAGGAAGATCGCCACGTGAACCGAGCGACCGTGGAACACGACTTCGAGATCTTCGGTGGCGTGGCGCGGCCGTGTCTTACCGAATCGCTCGAGTTTGTCACCAGACTGAAGCGCAAACTGGAGCGCCCGATCAT
>JAASFZ010000888.1:0-11083 GCA_023334075.1 Globisporangium nunn | reverse complement strand
GGCCAGCGCCAGTGCACACCGACTTGTCGTTCGAGTGCACGCGCACGTGCACCGTCGACGCGTCCTTGGCAGAAATCGAGCCGAGCGCGAGCGCCGCCGTGGCCGCGATCAGGATGAGCTTCTTGCCGAACATGCTTGCTGTAGCAAGAGAGAGAGAGGTCTCGGTGGGAGAAGTAGATCTGGCGATGGCCGAGCGAGTGTGAGAGTGGGGAGAGAGTGAGGATTTGCTGCTGCTCGTGGTCTCATTGTCGAGCCAGTGTGATGCTGTGCAGCGCGCCAGTATTCGGAGCAGAGTGGAGAAAATCCGTTGAGACTTCCCTGATGACCTCCGGTGCCAGACGCTGTTTCGTCGCCCTGCCTGCAGTCCTTGCTCCTGGAGCTTGTGTATGCAACTCATCGAGAGCTGAACGCAACGCATGGCGACGTCGTCTATGAGGTAAACGGGCAAATTCTTTAACATTTTCTTCACTTGTGCATCCTCGCGCTGGAGGATCTTGACGACGACAATGAAATCGACGATGGACTCTGCCGTCCCTTCCTCCTGCTGCTTGCTTGCGCGTCTTCCTTTTCCTACTAAATGATCTCTCGATGACGGAAATCAGACGAACATCACGCTGCGAGCTCCGCCTCGCACCGCTTGCAGTTGCACACGAACTGGTACTCACTGCACCACATGACCAATTAGGACAGAGCACTCCCTGTTAGTCGCAAGTACAACGCAGTATCTTGCAGATCCTCGAGCAAGTGCGCACCGAAGGCACTCGTGGCGATCCTCGAGGTCCTGGTCCACGTCGATGTACGAAATGCAGAGCTCTTCACCAGCCTGCACATATTCGAGTGTAAGTTTGACTCGCAGCCACCATTGCCAAGTCCGCCACCACCCTAGCATCTCATACCTCGATGTCCTGCACCGCGAACACATGCGCCGCGCCATCCTTCGTGTACAGCACTGTGCAGTTCGGGTCGCAGCTGTGGTTCATCGTGCAAATGCCTGAGAAGAGCGCTGTGCCCTCGACGCCGACAAAGTCGTCGTCCTCCGCGTACAGCTCGCCCTCCTCGTCCTCGTTGTGGTCGTGCGCATGGTCGTGACTGTGGTCGTGACTGTGGTCGTGACTGTGGTCGTGACTGTGGTCGTGCGCATGGTCGTGACTGTGGTCGTGCGCGTGGCCGCAGCCCCCTTCGCCGTCTTCCTCGTCGTGGATGTACACGCGGTGCTCCTCCGAGTACTTCTCGAGCGCAGTCTTCACGCGTGCAAGCATCGCCGGCATCTCCTTCTTGTCCTCCTCAGAGCTCGCCTCGGCGAGCGCCTCGCTGAGCGCGTGGAACGGGTGGTCGATCTCCATGCTGATGTTGTTCATCTCGAACATGCCCACGATACGGCTGAAGAAGTCGAGCGACAGAACCTCGTCCGCCGAGCTCAGCACGGCGTCTACCGAGAGCCCGCTGAGCTCGTCCTTGGCCGCGAGCCGCGCAAGGTTGTCTTGCAAGCCCGCCATGAACTTCTCGTGCGTCTGGCTGATCAGGCTCTTGAACTTCTCGCGGTATTGCTCGAGTGTCTCACCCTCCTCCTCGATGTCGTCCTCCGATGTAACCACGTCCCACCACGGCATCTTGCAGAACATGTCGACCTGCTGGCGCGCGACCGCGATGTCGTGCGTCGCCAGGAAGCGGCGCAGCACCGTCGCGATGACCTTGGCCGCAAGCTGGAAGATCTCGTTCGTGACGAGCGTGTGGTTCACGAATGTACCCATGGGGGAGTCATTGGCCTCCGAGTGGGTGCAGAGCACCGAGTGGTGCGCGTTGTACGCCGCGGTCTGGCAGCGCTCGGAGCAGTAGATCGCACCGCACTCGGCGCACTTGACCTGGTGCTCGGCAAGGTGGAAGACGCTGAAGTAGCTCTCTTCAGCGCTCTTGCCGCCCTCCTTCTGCAGGAACGCGATCGCGTCCTCAAAGTCCTGCTTCGTGGCCACGTCCGTCTCCGCGGCGCTCGCCGCGCGCACCTTCTCCCACGCCTCCGCCGAGTTGATGAGCGGCACGAAGCAGTTCTCGCACGCGTCCACGAACTCCTGTGAGTATGAGAAGAAGAAGTGTGAGTCAGGTGTACTCCTCGCTCGTCCATACCGCACGCGAGCGTTTCGCGGGAAATCAGATGCCGCGCGTGACAACTTGACAGGCTTGTGACGTCACGAACCTTGTTGTCCTCGTGCTGCATGGCGACGAACGGCGCCTCGGTCCAGATGGGCTCGCCAGCCTTGAGCGCCTTGGCGGCGTAGATCGCCTTGCCCTTGGGCTCGCCAGCGTGGCCGCACACGATCGGCGCGCCCTGCAGCTGGTGCGCCACGAGCTCCTTGAAGAACGCGTCGACCGCCGGCTCGTTCGGCTGCATGGTGGTGGTGGCGGGAGCCATCGTACGTGTACGTGCGGGTGAGCGAGAGCAGGTGAATGCGCGAATGGCGCGAAGGGCGCGAAATGGATGGACGCCGAAGTTGCTGCGCGTGCCCGAACGCGCCAGGAAGCCAAGCGGGTGGATGCGTCACGGGCTCACCAGATGAGTTCAAGTCACTTGCAATTTGTATTGGATGGTGGCGAGGGGATGTACAAAATGATGTGGCGCACTCCATCCCATCACATGATTCATTTGATCCCCCTTGATTGTACCAAAAAAACATCATCAATAGCGGTACAGTGTACCATCTGACTCGAACGTCGCTTCATCATGGCTACATCGGCAGAACCCAAACAACTCATGCGGATGCTCGTGCTGCTGGTGCTCATGGCGACCTCCGTTGCTGCGGCTGCTGCTGCGAGCATCGGGACGTTCGACATCACGCATTGCACTCGCTGCGAGGGGCTTCGCTACTGCACAGCGATGAACGACAAGCTCTACTTCGACCCGGTGATCGGCTACGCAAGGTGTGCTCGCTGTTCTAGAGACCCACTTGGCTTCTTACTCGCTCAATCTCAGTGGTGCTCCCACATGATCGACAAACCAGAGAGGCGACGACGCAGCTCGAGAAGCAGGGCGTGTGCGAAGATCTGGACGCCAAGACGCTCGCGCTCAGCCGCTTCGGCGACCAGGAGCAGTTCAAGGACACGCCGGCGTGCCGCGCACTCGTGTGGAACTACCACTGCCTCTCGTGGGTTGCTGCCACCTTTCAGCGCTCGATCGGCGGCATCGCTGTAACTTGTGGGAGCATCGGTGCCGGCGAGACGCTGCCGCTGCCACCGTGTCGCTCGCTCTGCGTCGAGGTCGCCGACAAGTGCGTCTACGCCCACTTCTACCGCACATACCTCGAGAACGTGTGCGGCAACGTGCCGTGCGTGACGGAGGAACAGGAGCGGCTCTCGGCCAACTCGAGCGCGCCGCAGAAGCAACGTGCGTGCGTCAAGGCGCCGTGGGAGTCTGCGCCCAACTCCTCGTTCTCGCGCTGCTCGATCCGAGCGTACGTGCCTCCGAAGGCGGCTGCGCGACGACTGCTGGCGACTCAAGACGCCTGGCCGATGCTGCTGCTGGTCACGCACACTGCGCTGCTAGCGCACTCTGCACTGGCCTACTAGCAATGAAGATGAAGATGAAGATGAAGAATTGAGTTCGATTAAGTAGTGTGGCGCTTGTTCGTCCAACATGTAGAGCACGGTGTGGTGGGACTGCTGTACTTCCATCGCTTCTTCGCTCACGCGATGGATCGGTAGCCGCCACGCTCACGACGGTGCTGCACGAACAACGCGAGTGCGGATGCGCCGAGCACGAAGCCGCACGTGATCCAGCCGAGGATCGCCAGCACCCCAGTGCCATTGCCCCCGCTGCCGTTTGTAGTTCGTGTGCTCAGTTCTTCGCTTCGTGAAGACGCCGCGGCGTTCTGGCTGAGCCCCGTGAGCTGCGCGCGTACCGACAGCTTGGGCGTGAACGTGTCGCCCGGCCACTTGGAGAACTCGCTCATCTTCAGCCACCACGCTGGGTATCCTGGTGCCTGCATCTGCTCCGGCGCCTCGCCCGTCGTCACGTACCCGTCGCTGAAGCGCGCGACGAGCTCCCACGCGAACTGCCACCAGTGGTTCACGACGAGGTCTGCGAACGCGTTGCTCTCGTGCGTCAGGAAGGTTTGCAGTTGCTGCTCCTGGCGCTGCTTTTGGTAGTCGACGCTCTCGCTGCCGTTGAGTGGCGACGCCAAGAGTGCGAGCGCGTTCTGCTCGAGCTGCGCGCGGTGCGCGAATGCACGCGCCTGCAGCACGTCGGCCTCGCGGCGCACGTGCTGGTTGATCGCGTCGAAGCGCAGCAGGCTCCAGTTGTTGACGAAGTTGAAGGCCCACCACGCCGACTTGGCATGGAACGCGCTCTGCTTACCGAGCAGATATGCCTGCGGCACGCTCTCCTGTGTGCACGCGAACGGCACATAGACGGAGCCGTGTGGCGCGCTCTGCCCGTACCATGCGACGCCGCCGATTGCGTCCGGCAGCGCGCCGCGCACCTGAAGCACAAAGCTGAACATCGTGCGGTACATGGAGATCGGGCGCTCCCAGCCGCCACGCACACCCTGCGTGGCACCGCCCCAGCGCACGGGCGAGCCGAACGGCCCGGCCGCGAGACCCTGCGTCATGTCGTACGCAGTGCCTTCGTAGTGGTCGCGCAGCAGCGCCAGCACCGTGCTGAGCTCAACTTTCGCGTCCGGCTTGACCGAGAACGGGTATGTCGCGTACTCGGAGAAGCTGCCGAGCCGCGCGTCGAGCTGGAGCGACGGCGCCAGCACGTCGAAGACGCGCCAGATGCGCCGACCCGTGTACAACGGTCCGACCGCGTCCTTCTCGGCGAAGCCGTAGGCCGCCGTGAAGTCGAACGGCACGCTGCCCGACGGGTCCCACCATCCCATCTCCTGCGCAAACGACTCGACGTTCGGCGACGCCAGGAACCAGTCCGGGTCGCTCAGGTCGAGCGCGCGGATCGAGAAGCCGTTCGCGAGCGCCGTCACGTGGTCCGCCGGCACGCGCTGCGCCGCCCACACCGCGCTCGTGTTCGCCGCGCCCGTGAGCACGTGGAAGACCCAGACCTCACCGTACTTGTCACCAACCACGAGCGCCTCCGCTGAGTCCCCAAAGTCCGGCGCCCGCGGGTCGCCGCTGTCCTCGCTGTAGAACCCGTGCGCGACCGCCAGGTCGCCCATGGTCTGCACGGCGCAGCGCGCGCTGTCGCAGCGCTCAAGCGCGACCTTTGAGAGCTCGGCAATGCCGAAGAGGTTCTTGCCGTGCGCGCCGGCGTCGAGCGGCCAGCCCACCGTGCGCGCGCCGCACGTCGACTCGCCGATGCTCAGCTGCACCTCATTCATCATGCCGTAGTCCTGGTCCCAGTACGCGTATGTGTGCGGGACCTGCGGGATGTAGCCGAGCGGCTGCATGACTTTCTCGCTGCTGTCGCGCGGCGCATAGTGCTCACCACGCTCGGTCGTCACGACCCGCGGGAAGCCACCGTTGAAGTTGTACACCGCGCGCTGCGCGCCTGGCGGGTGGTCCTGCGCGGGCACGCGCACGAGGCGCACGTCCGCGGCGCCGCCGCCGGCGTCATCCGTGTGCGCGATGAGCGTTGCGCCGTCCGCCGTGGCGCTGGGACCGACGGCGATGACCGTGCACGCGCGCGTCGACGGCGCGTGCGAAGAGACGCTGAGCAGCGCCAGCAGCAGCGCGGCGCCGGCGGTCGAGAGCGCCCGCATGGGAGCGAGTCACGGCGGTCGGGAGAGATCTGCGGGAGGCGCCGCAGATTGGGGAATGAGCCCTGCGCCGCAAGCCAGCCAGGTAGCCAGCGAGGGGTGAAAGGCGAGCGAGCAGGCATCGCCCCGAAAGGGCGCGCGGCGGTTCAAGCGGAAAAGGGGTGATGGGGTGTAAACGTGCACACGAAAAAAACTACCCCGCCTCGTCGCATGAAGCAATCCCATACTTTCAATCAACAAGGAGCTACTATATACTTTAGGTAAAAAGCCCTGACGATCCCATCCCACACAAAATGGCTAGGATCAGAAATTTTGACCGAATCAGGTCTATAAATGGTGAGATGCGATCGTGCACGAGACATGTGGTGGCCTTATAGATCTGCATATTCGCAGATCTTGGGATTTGTTTCCTTAGCTATTTGTTGGACAGAACCATTCGGTAGGATATGGTAGGATAGTTGAACTGACATTTTGCTAGTTTTATCAAAATGTCAGCATTTCGTTTTTAAAATATGCTCCCTTACTTTAGGACCTCCTAAACCGAATCAGGTCTATAAATTGTGAGATGCGATTGTGCGCGAGACATGTGGTGGCCTTATATATTATTGCACACAGCAACTCTAAGCCGTCCCGAAAACAACTATTTAAAACTCCAAAATGAAGCGTTACCGTTCCGTGTTGTATTATTGGACAGTGACAAAATATGTATCCGAACAATGGTGCCATTAGTTATCCTTGAGGTCGACAACTCGTAGAAACCGAACCGCTGCCTGACGCCGCGGTCGACGGCTCTCCCAGATACCGGGGCGAGACCCCGGCAGTGGAGCGCGCTCACTCACATCCACCGCTTTGACGCGCTGCCGGCTAGTCTGGAGACTGCCGGTGTCTTCAGACCTGTAGAAATGCAGGCTATGCCTTGCCTTTTGTCGTGAAGGAGACACCGCTGACGTCGAACATCGGAGGTCGCGCTCTGCTACCGACTCCGCGTCTAGGTATCCGAAGATGGAGCCAAAAGATCGAGGAGGATGGTCGAGCGCACTCGGGAGTATTGAACTGCAGCACACGATACATATCCATGCATCGACCCGATGGCACTCGCGATCTTCACACTGCCACTTGCAATCTTCACACTACCGCTCCTCGAAGGCCTTGGTGTCCCGGATGGACGAGACTCGGATCTTGGAGGAGGCGCGACGGCGGCGGTGCTTGGGATCTCGAACGACGTGAGTGCTGGGAAGCGAGATGTCGGACGAGCTGCTGTGGAGAAGGAGCTTCGCAGCGCGTTAAGGGGAGAAGGTGTGTCGTGGGAACAGACACGTGGCGCAAACGCCATTGCAACATGCCGTACATCGTACAGCTGACACACCCAAACGACCGAAGCCCAGCGACTCGCTCGTCATGCACGCGCGGACAAAAACCACGAACTCATTTGTTGAATCACCACCCGAGTGAGCACTTCTGGGCTGAGATGGCTGAAAGCCGACTTGACATGCTGGACGAGATGGTGACGGCGGACGTGCTGGTGTCCGTGGCGCACTTCGAGGCGGCTGGTCGTGACGTTGACGGTGGCGTTGGAGGTCGGGTGGGAGCTCGAGACGGCGCTCGCCTTCCGTGGCGGAACCACCATCACGCTGCGCGTTCCGCTCAACTCCCGATTCCAACCCCTGCGATGGCGCGAGTGCGCTAGCTCCTGGTTCGTGGTGCGAGTGTCCGACCCCAGCGAGCGCACGTCGACGCCGTCCATGTCAACGTCTACGTCACCGCGGACGCAACTCGTCCATCAGCTCACCTCTCAAGATGAAGCTCTTCCCGAGTGCGAGGCCACGACAACTCCTCCAACAGCTCTTCCGCGTTCATCGCGCAGTAGACAACGAGATCGTCTCGGACTATCGCACGGAGTACTTCTTCGCACCGAGGGACACCAGACCAAGACACAAGGACATCAAGCTCGAAGTGCGCAAGTACACCACACTCAAGTCCCTCCCGCGCGACGCCGTTCCCCTCCCTGACAAATACCCGGCACTGACTCTCGATAGCGCCTACCTTGACGTTGTCGACGGGATATCGAGCTCGTGGGAGTCCTACGATGCGGCCGTGCAACCCCTGGCGTGCCAGTCCCGCCTTTCAAGTCAGCACGAAGACCGTCGAGCTCCATTCGAGTTCCTGTAGCTTCTCTAGCAGAGAAGAACGGCCGTGTGCTGTTCTGGCCAAAGCACATGGAGGTGCGTGATGGCGAAGGTGTGTCGTCGACGCCCTCCTGACCTGCAACGATTGGGCGCTGCAGGCGGAGAAGACCTACCGATACCAGAACCCAAGGTGTGGCTTGGTCTTGGATCGAGACGCGAACGCAGCGCCGATCATCTACCTCAAGAACGAGCATTTGGTCAACCAACTCGACGCCCAACCAGTGAAGGCGACAACTCGTCCACGCCGAGGACGTGGCGGAGCTTCGACCCGTTCAGTGCCAAGTCGCGCCTCGTCGTCCGGAGACCTTTTGCGGCTGACAACAAGCAACGACGAGAAGAGCAAGAGCGACCCGAGATGGTCGACTCGATCAAAGCGGAGGTGCTTCAGGTGGTTCTCGAGAGCGTCGACACAAAGGCAAAGGGCGTGGAGCGTGAGCTGGCGCTTCGACTGCGTCGCTTCGCTGAGATCCAGGACGCGGCAGGAGGCATAAAGGATGGAGTGGAGCAGCTCAAGCAACAGGTAGTGGCATCGACTTCTGCACGCGCTCGATCGCGAGAATCGGTCGTCTGGTGTGCAGTTCACAGGCAAGTTTGGCGCGGTGCTCCATCCCGACAAGTCAGCAGCAGAAGCTCTCTCCTCCAGTTCGTTCCGCCATGTGCCTTTCACCGCCACCAGCCCCCACTCCACTCTAGCAGCAGCAGCAGCTCTAGCTGCAAGCTCCGCCTAGGCGTCCCATCAGCGCATCATGATGCCGCAGATCTTCGCAGTTGTGAAGTGAGTGAGTGTACGGCTTTCGAGGCGAGAGTGATCGATGTGAGCGAGCGCACTTTAGTGCCGGTGTAGTCCCGGTGTCTGGGCGAGCAGTCGTCTGTGGTGTCAGGCAGCTGTTCGGTTTCTAGTAGTTGCCGATCTCATGAGTAGCCAATGATGCTGTAGTATCGATTGTTGAATCGACTTTGGAATCCAAAAAAAACTTCTGGAATTTTTTCTCTCATACAATTTCCAAGTCCTGATTTTCCGAATAATTTTCACATGCAGATCAACTAGCGGTCGGTCGGTGGTCATCCGACCTCCGACCAGCGCCGCCGCTGGAGCGCCGCGTACGCATTACCGCACATCCACCGCTGCTTCCCTCTCCCCCTCGAACCTCTCGCATGGCGAAACGTGTGAGCCTTGCTGCAAGAGCGCCTCTTGATCAGGACCTCAAGCGGCTCCGCGCATCCACGACGAGCGCCCGACCTGCGGCCGACATGGAAATCTCCGACTTCAGCGAAAATGCTGATCGTGGGGACTCGACGGCCGACTTCAACCTTCCTCGACCCAACGGCAGCGGAGACGCCGATCGCCACGCGTGTCTCGCGGCACCGTACGCCGCGAGCGACCCGCGCACAGCGCGCTACTTTGAGCTCGCGATCTCCAAGGCGAAGGCACCTGTGCGGTGCGCTTCTGCCGGCAAGCTCAAGGGCAAGGCCGTGTACGCGGCTTGCGACCTGGAGCGGTCGGCGCGGATCTGGACCGAGGCACCCTTCGTGGCGCTCCAGCACGAGCAGAACCGTGGCCGCCTGCGCTGCTGCCAGTATTGCTTCGTACCGCTGCTCGCGGACTACCGCGCGCGCTGGCGCGAGATGGCGGCGCGCTGGAACCGCAGTCGCGCATCTGAGATCGCGGCGGGCACTGAGCACCCTGCGCGCGATGACGAGCTCGACCTCGCGCTGCAGCAGCTTCAGGTGCATCGCAAGAACTGCGGACTCGGCGCGCCCGCGGCGACCTGCAGCTGTGGTGAAGAGTATTGCTCCAAGCTCTGCCAGCTGCGCGCGTACCACGAGTTCCACGCAATCCTGTGCCCGCGCGACGACCCGTTCTCATCGATGAGCCAGTTCCTCACGCATACGCGGCACACAAACGACATCTTCCTGCTTGTCGCAAAGGTAGTCGCGCGCCTACTGAGCCGCTTCCTGAGCACACGGGACGTCGTCAAGGCGCGTGAGCCCATCGACATGTTCTACAAGAAGCCGTGGTGGGAGGTTGTGGTGAAGGAGAAGCAGCGCCAGCGCTTTGGCGGGGACAGCGCCACTGAGAGCATGAATGGAGAGCAACAACAGCACGCACGAGCGAGAGCAGCTGCACCCGAAGTGCTGCGCACAAACCTGGATGACATGTACCAGGACTTGAGATATGGGGAAGATGACGACGGTATTTACGCGCACGAACTGCGCGAGTTGCTGACGTACACACACGAGCTGCTGATGGATGCGATCGAGAGCAACCTAGTGCACCTCGAGCGCGAGGATCAGCTCCAAGGTGTCTCGGTGGACGACATCTGGACTTCGTGCGCGAGTATCTTGAGCTTCGAGTTCTTCGCATCTCAACTTGGGCTCTTTGAGATGAACAATGTGAGCATGGAGATCGATCATCCGTTCAGGGGGCTTATCGAGATCCTCGATCCAGATGTACACGCTGAAAACGACGATCTCTCCGTCGAGAGAGAAGAGGACGGCGACACGGTCGTGGCACGCGTCCGCCGCGTACTGGTACACGAGGAATCGCTCTTGATCGCCGAGCAGCAGCAGCAGCAACAGCGTCGAGATGGACCGAATAGCGATGGCAACGGATCAACAACGCATGGGTATTCACGTGATGGTGGGTTCATGGGTGTCGAGGGCACAGCGTTATTCCCAATCATCTGCACAATGAATCACAGCTGCGAGCCGAACTGTACGGTGCTGTACACGAAAGATGGCCACGCGCACGTCGTCGCTGTGCGCGACATCAAGAAGGGCGATGAGCTCTGCATATGCTACATCGACATCGACGATGATGTGCGCACGCGAGAGCGAAACCTGCGCGAGTACCAGTTCAAGTGCTTCTGCTCGCGCTGTTCGGTGGAGAGACGAGCGCTGGACTTCCCCCAGACATCGGAAACAGAGCCGCTCGTGAAGGTAGCGAGGTGAGTGAGGCTGGTGGCACGCTCGTCTACTTGACTTCTGCGATGCGAATGAGGACAGCGGCGTTGTGTGAGCTGATACAGGAACTTCACACTAGCCTGTCAGCTACTCATACACTCTCATTCGCTAAGAAGCAAATGGTGTTTTCATTGGAGGTAGCGCATCGCCACACACAGATCGATCGTGTCGCGAACACTCGACACCGTGCTCGATCACTGTCCTCTCTCTCTCTCTCTCTCTCTCTCTCTCTCT
>JAASFZ010000887.1:0-11090 GCA_023334075.1 Globisporangium nunn | reverse complement strand
CGTGAAGATGCACAAAGTCGTTGTTGTGGCAGATGTCTCGCTCTGGCGTCCGCCGCGTAGCTCAAAGAAAGGTCGAGCGGCACTTGGCATTACCTCGCTGTGTTCACGTCAGGATACTCCGTTCCCGGACTTCGAAATCTGGGTTCCACTCGACTACACTATTGCGCAGCTTAAGCAAGATGTGGCTCGGCATTGGCACGTTCAGCCGTCCAAGTGCCAAGTCTACGACCATTGCGACATATTTCTCGATCCTCGCATGCTGTTGGGATCAGTCGTGGGCGAGAGTGTGGATCCGATACCACCGCTCACTCTCAAGAAGGTGACATGGACAAGCGATTTATCATCCGGCTTGGATCGATCGCCTTGGTCGACTGGCGTTGACCTCGCGTCGACGGTTCCTGAGAAGACAGCACAAAGTACAGACATGGATAGAACCTCAAGAAGCCAACCACACAGGCCTGACCCGTTCTGGGTACGCGAGAAGCTCTTCGAACTCTTTCTCTTCTACGCGCTTCAAAACGTGAGTGGCAAGGCGCTGTTGATCACAAGCTACCAGTTCAAGTCGTTGCTACAGCGAGCCATCAGCAGCCGTTGGAATGGCAGCAGCTCTCCTTCTATAACGCAGAAGTCTCCTCGAAAATCATCAGTGCATCGAAGTCGCGGAACGAAATCCAAAGATGTGCACCGAGTCGACTTTGATGCGCGAGTGCTGTTGGCATTCAGAGGCGCTGTGGCGAACCCAGGCAATGGTGCCGGTGCCAGCTTTGACGAATTCCTCGACGCACTTGTCGACGCAGCAGGCATATTGTTTCCAAAGATGGTGGCATCGAGAGTGATTGCATTCGAGCAACTTACAACCAAGTTTGTGATTCCACAGTATGAAAGTGAGCAGTACGTGGGCGGCAGTTCGGCGTTGTCATGGACTCAGATGGACGCGTTGTTGTTAAGACCTGCCGCGAAGATGCTGATCCAACGATTCGCGAAGGTGGTCGGAGAGCTTACTGCGTCGTACAGCACGACAATTGGCAGATCCCGCACCTGCCGTGCGCTTCAGTTTCACGAGCTGAGCAAATTCCTGCTCGAACTCAAGATCAAGTCACTCACTATCAGTACCAGCGAGCTGTGTAGCGTGTTCATTCGGTGCTGTCAGTTGGAACTGAGTGAACAGTACTCGGACGCAATGACTCTTGGGTCTTTGTTCTTTTCCAGCTCCTCTGCATCAAGTGGAACCAAACGCAGAGACTCTAGTATAGTGGCAAAAGCAACCGACAGATTCAGCAAGACATCGATACACACTTCCAGCGTTGGTGGAAATTTCGCGATCCATGGCGGCGGTGACAAGAGCAGAAGTGACACAACGACCGATATGGGTGGCGCACTGGAGATTGTGTGCACCAAAGTAATGGGCGTTTTTGGCTACGTGGCTTTGATGGCAGCACCACGCCTTGTAAAGACGAAGGACAGGCTTCAAAACGCTGACTTTTCATCGCTGCAACTCGATAAAAGCAGCAACGATAAGCTCGTGCTACTGAGCGTCAAGGCGTTCCTACAGCTAATTGCAAATCAATTATCAGGAAAGAATGCGAACCAGCAGCACCACCAGCAATATCACTACCGCCACCCGACCAAACACGGTGCAGTATTCGAGCTCGCAAGCGTTCAATTCCTCCAAGAGTTCCAGAAGCTCCATCAGGAAGATGGCATGACAGACTACTTGAGCGAGCTGTCGAACGAAATTAGGAAGTTTCCGAGCAACGAGAGCAGCAAGCAGCAGCGAGGAGCGAGGGACACAAGGACCGATCCCTCATTTAACGATACATCATCAGATCCGGAACTCGATACGCACTCTCGCAGTAAGATCGGGAAAGACTTCGGCCTCGATTTGGACTGGAAAGGCGCCGATTCAGACATCGACGCGAGCGACAGAAGCGGCAGCGGCAGTGACAGTGACAGCGAGTCGACAGATGAGTCGACAATAACTCGTATCGACCCTCAACTCTTGCAGACCTTTCGGCTGCGCGAGCTTGAGGATCTGAGGGAGGTGCTCAACAAAGGCGACGAGATCTATAGCTTCTTGGCGAGCGAGCTGCAGCGCTGCGCACTGACCGGGCGTCGCATTGACGATACTGACATTGTGGTGCAGATGCTTGACATGTGGGTCGCAGCTGGGCAGAAGTACGCACAAGTCATCGCCTCTATCGATTCGATGCCGTCGGTTCAGCTGTCAAACGTCCAAGTTCCATATCCGGATGTACGCGCACGTTGGAAGGCAAGCTTCCTCCAGCGTTTTGGCAGTTCGCTGTACGTGCTTGCGACTCAGCTATTAAACAGCACGACGAGCGTCTATGCCTACGAACGGATCTACTCGGTCACGAACGCACGGGTGTATAGTGTGGACGCCGACTGCTGGAGTGACGCAGGGTCGGTCTTCACAACAGACCTGGCACTGGAAACACTCTCGCTTGCCTCGGCAAAACTCGCGAGCGCATGCCAAGAGTTTATCGCTCTCTTGGAAAGAGTTCCTGACACAACTGAAGGAAGCAACGAAACGAGTGCCTGCAAACCTACCAAAAACTGTACCGAGATGCACACATCCGCAGACGACGAGGATCACAGCCCCCACCAAGTACCCGACGACAAACATGTGGATTATGCAAACTACATCGAGTGTCTCTTCCTTCGAGCAAGCTGCCTCGTAGCATATGGAGACATCATCGCGCACAACCAACCATGTATGCGAGATTACGAGCTCGGATGCTTGATTGAAGAGGAGCTGGATGGGCTCCATAATGGAAGCAGCATTTCCAACGACAGCAGCGATGGATTTGCAGCATACTGCAGTAGTTCAACCCTCACGAAGTCGTCAAGTTCCGGACAGTTCTACAGCGAAGCGAATCGGATTCTTCACTTTATCCAATCTCGCTTGCAACATCCAACGGCCGCGGCAGCGCGAATACAGCCGCACAAAGTGCATCTAACGTTGGCGATGACTCAGTTCAAGCTCGCAACGCATTTGCCACGAGGATGTGTTGCAGAGAAGAAGCTGCTGGAGGAAGCACTCGTCCACCTCGCAATTTGCCAGAAGAATGATATTGTTGGAGTCAAAACGTGCACTGTAATCGCAGACAAGAAGGAGTACATCAGCGCGATTCTCGTTCTCCGGCAGCGATTCTTCCAACCCGAAGTGGAGAAACCTTCTAAACAAGATACGAAAGATGCAGGCCTTCCTGGATCGCGCCACGCGACACAAGTAGAAGAGAACATCTCGCCCTTCTACCGCTTCATCCTCGCTGCAGCATTCAAAGACTTTGATTCCGAGTCTACTGGCATGCTCACTCAACCACAGCTAAATAGCCTCAACAGCGCGTGCGGACGCGGGTGCGTGACAGACTCTACGATGCAGTGGCTTTTGCTGAATTTCGACCATCAAGGAAATGGGTTGACCGAGAAGGGACTGCTGCAGTACTTCTGCTGGATTGCTGAAGCCGGTATGCGCGTCACCTTGGTTTTATCGTGGTGTATTACTTGCTAGCTAAAGCTGATATTGTTGTTGGTGTCTTCCAGATCCAGTGGCGTTCTGCGAGATCCTCGACATCTTCACGTCCAAGTACACGGAGACTCATCACGCATCGATCACAGCAAGTCGACCAGCACACATCTCGAAAGAGCCGAAGGCAAAAAGTCTCCGATCCATTGTACGAAGTTACTTTGTCACAATATCCCAGTCAGGCTCGCAATATTGGAGCAGGATACTCTGCAGGAGTTGCTGACCTTGGTTATGCGTGTTTCAGTTCTTCGCTGACCGAAGGCAACTCGTAGCACCATCAGCGGCTACAAGAGATCGACAGCACCGCGGCAACACAAAAGGAATCGCGGAGTGTGTTGTTGTGCTGAGTGGGAAAATGACCCCGACAACGTGTGGCGATCTCCGCAACACGAAATCGCCGTCTGATATTCGGCTGGAACCGGAAGTGGTTGACGTCCTGCCATCGAGCGCAAGCGTTCCAGACGAGCTCTCTAAGTTCTGTTTTCCTGATGACGTGTTTCTATATGATGAGTTGCTGCCTCCCAAGGCGTTCGACATTGTCCTCACAGGTTTGTTCCTTGGCGAGTCTTCATGCTATCGATTTACAGTCATTAATACCTACCCTGATTGTCCGTTGCGTTCGTCACTTGCAGACATGAAGGGCGAGCGCCTGTACGGTTCCTGTCTACACTTCTACGAAGAGAAAAATCCGATGGAAGTGCTCGCACTCATTTCTGGGATGCAGAAGGGAAGAACTGCGAGTTTGCCTTCATGGATTAGCTTGCGCGACATCCAGCAGCACAAGACGCGCTGGAAGTGCTTCGTGCCAAAATGTCTCTGCGTTCTCTCGAGCTACCCACTTTTCCAGACATTCCGGACCTTCCTGGCACAACTCTATCGGCTGTCAATGTCAGCGCCGACAAACTCGGCAATGGAGACGTTCGTGTTCAACCTCCTTGCGGAGATCCCTCTTCCGAGAAACAATCTCGCCCAGACTAGCTTCAGTCTCATCGATAAGCCATGTTTGCTGACGGGCTGCGCGCCGGGGATGCCAATCTTTTACCCTACCGAAGTCGACTTCACCTTGCTCTTCCAGTGTCTCAGTCCGGAGAATGTCCTTCGAGTACGTTTTGCATCAGTGCGTGTTTGATCGGATTTTTCTTGACAATGCCAGCTATGCTGTGTGACAACGATTGGTGTGCCTAGGTGTACGCTCTGCTACTGACGGAGAAGAAGCTCGTGGTGTGCTCGGAGAACCTCTCTGTTATCACGCCGGTGATGGAGACTTTCCGAGCTCTACTTCACCCGCTCGAGTGTCAAGTGGTGTACATCCCGGTTCTACCGCTGGTACGAAACGCTGTTATGTACATGCTTTTCATATCGACCTGCATCGCCATTACTTCGCAGACGACGCTCTTTGCTAATGTATTCTCCCAGTCGTTGCTTGACTTTGTATCTGCTCCGGTTCCGTTCTTCATGGGCATGCGCTCTGACCCGCGAGTCGGGAGGCTAATAGCCGACGGTATCGTTGTCGTGGACTTGGACAAGAACGAGCTGGCGCTGCCTCCGAATGAAGCCATGCCGAGTCTCCCGGACGTGAAAGCCAAGAAGTTGCTGCAAGTACTCCGGAAAGCGTCAATCTGGGCAGCTAGTCACAAGTCGAAGGAGAACTTTGGGAAGTTTAAAGTCGGCGAGTTGACCGCACTCGCACCCTTTGACGACACGGATCGATTCCAGATCGAGATCGCGGAGCTCTCGCGGACCCATGATGATTGCATCGAAAAGTGGACTGAACTGCAGACGCTGTTCACGAGCTTCGCTACTCGGTCAGTCTCGGATGTGTGTGCAATTCGGAGCTTCCTGTGCTGACGTACTATGAGAAAAACTGTTGTCTGCAGGCTGTTGAAAGACGTTCGCAAGTATTGTTCGAAGGTCGCATCACCGAAAGATCCGAGCGAGACTGTCGCCTTCGACAAGCGCGGGTTCTTGAACATGCATCCGAGTGCGCGCGAGTTCTACACACAGCTCTTTCAGACGCAGCTCTTCCAGCGCTTCATTGAGCAGTCATCGCTGTATGTCCACTGTTTGCTGCATTCTCGCTGAGTTTGTGACACTCATATGGTGCTTGTTTGATTTCCTGGATTCAACAGCGGCGGAACTTTGACTTCTGGAGGCGAACAAGAAAACTTTTGGCACAGCGCGAGGTCGATGAGCGTGATCTGGAAGTCAGAACCCGCCGAAGAGCCTGCAAAGACACCTCCTCGGCAGATCGTGCGCGCACCGCCGCTTTTTAAGAACAAGGAGCCGGGATTGCTGCTAACCCAGCGGTCGACGTCACAGAGACGAGCAAGTCTGAGCACTATCGACGCCTTCCCGATGTTTAACGCTCATGTCTACGAGTTGCTCGCGCAGAATAGTGGGAGCACGTCGGCCAGCGCTGATGCACGCAAGAGCAGCTGTAATAGTTGCAACGACGAGAGTGATCCGAGATCGTCGTCAGCAGCAGTCGACAAGAGTGACAATAGTCGAGTTCGTCCTGGGTCGCCAGCCACATCGTCCGGCAGCTTTTCCCGCGTCGGATTCAACTCGACTGCTTCCAAGTTGGTGAGCGCGGCGCGGGAGCGCGTAGAAGCGGAGACAATGGAGCTTCATCGGCGCTGATGCGTGTCATAAGACAAACCAGAGCAACATTCCATTGCATACTACGAGGCATTTTGAGCGCCGTGCACACATCACAACGCTTCCGCATTCTCTGCTGTGCGCGGCTCCTCTTAGATTCGCTGTATGTGTGTGTATGCATTCGCTCCTAGCTTTCTATCCGCTTGTACAGGAGCTTGGTTCGTACTTCGTCTGCACCAGCTACACACCCACTCACTGGTTCTTGGCTTTCTCGAACGCACGCTTCTCGTAGCTCTCGATTTTGCTCTTGAAGAGCGTCGGCAGGAGCGCAAGGAACTGGAGCGCGAAGAGGATCGCGAAGTTGAGCGCGTTGCTGCCGCCGGCATCGTCCGCTGCGCTGTTGAGCGTCGCACCCGTCGAGATGTGCAGGAAGTTTGCCGGGATCAGCCCTGCGCATATGCCGAGTTTCACGCACGACCCAGCTCTTCACGTTAGCGCTTCTGCCCACTAAGAGTATAGTATGCCAATATGCCTAGGCTGTAAGATCTCAAGTACCGATGAGCGTGGCGAGGAAGAAGTACTTGAACGGCACGTCGACGAGCGGGCTCGCAATGTTGACGAACCAGTTGGGCAGCAGCGGCGTGATGCGCAGAAAGAGCAGATAGTAGAAGAGGTTGCTCCGGTTCTGCGCGACGCGCGTCTGGAAGCTCGCGAGCATGGACGCAAAGACGCGGCTGAAGAGTCCGCGGCCGAGCGAGTATGAGAGCGCAAAACAGAGCGAGGCGCCCGCTGTAGCGCAGAACGCTACGAGCAGCTGCGCCTGCCAGAGCGGGTACATGGCGCCCGCGAGGATGCTGAGCACGATCGGCCCCGGGATCGCGAACGTCTGCAGCGCCACGTACACGACGCAGAAACTCGCGAGCACGAAGCCCGGGTGCTGTTGCTTGTACTGTCCGGCGCAGGCCCAGAGCGCGTGCACGGTGCCCATCTTATCGTTGCGCCCGCGCAGCCACGTGGGCAGCACGCCCGAGATCACGAACGGCAGCGAGATCGGCGCGCATTCCTCGCTGCGTTAATGCACTTTCGTTAGTGGAACTGGATGAAGCTGGTGGCAGGCGCCGACAGCTGCGAGCACGCACAAGTGCGCGTCCGGGGCGTTCTGGAAGAAGACGTAGACGCCCGCGGCGGCCGCGAGCACGAGCAGCGCAAGCCCGGCGGCGCGCAGGTCTGCTGCCCCCATTTCGTACTTGGTTGTCAATTCGGAGAAAAAATGAGGTGATACAAAAACTGAAAGCGTCGCCAAATCATGACTGAGAAGCAAAAAGAAATGACAAAAGGAGACCGATGCATGCTTCGAACAGTAAACACCGATCCACTTATGGTAATGCGGCTCAGGAGGATTCCACTTCTGACATTACTACTTTTCAGCGAATCATATCGTGTAGCTCCATGTTTTTTCCTCCAATCTCTACGCGCAAAGCTTCCGCGTCACCACAGCCAGTCGAGCCATGTCAAATGAAGTGTGAGTGCCCTTTCACTCGTAAATCTTCCAGCAGCAGCAGCGGCGGCGGCGGCGGCAGCAGCACTCGGCGCTCATGGCGAAGGCGACGACCGACGCCTATACAGCGCTTTCGGAAACCGCCGCTAGCAGCAGCAGCAACTACACGAGCAGCAACGGCACAAATGCTGCCGATGTCGCGCACCTCGAGAAGCAGCGCACACGAGCAGAGTGGACGGCGGCGCGTTACGTGGCCTACGGGGTCGGCCACGTGCTCAACGACATGTGCGCGAGCACGTGGTTCTCCTACCTGCTCGTGTTCCTGCGGCAGGTGGCGTCACTCTCGCCAGTGGACTCGGCGGTCGTGATGTTCGCGGGGCAGATCGCGGACGGTGTCGCGACGCCGCTTGTGGGCGTGCTTTCGGATTTCTCGACGGGCTTCCCGGCAATCGGACTGGGGCGCCGAAAGGCGTGGCTCGCGGGCGGCGCGCTTCTCGTCATCGTGTGCTTCTATTTCGTCTTCGGCGCGTGCGCGCCTCGGTGGTTCACGGACGCACCGAGCCGGGGAGTACTCGTCGTGTACTACGCGGTGGCCGCGAGCTTGTTCAACTTCGGCTGGGCCGCGGTGCAGGTCTCGCACATGGCGCTGGTGCGTGGATACTGGCAATAGCGATTTGATCCACAGACTACTAGCACAGAGACTCACGTTGGGAGATGGGGGCTGAACACTGATGTCGGGCAGGTCCCTGAGCTGTCGACCGATGACAACGTCCGCTGCGTGCTCAACAGCACGCGCTACGCGTTCACGATCCTCTCGAACGTGCTCGTATTCTGTGTCTTCCTCTTCCTGCTCAACGTCGTCAAGCCGCACAACGTGCCAGATGCCACCAAGTTTACGCTGCTCGCGTACACGTCGCTCATCGTCGGAGGCGTTGCGACGCTTGTATTCCTCGTCGGCACGCCCGAAAAGGTGACAGACTCGACCGCTGAAGAGCGGCGGCAGAGCGTGAGCGTGATTGCGCACAGCCCCTCGCTGGCGGACTCACAAGCGCGCGGTCCGAACTCGTTGCCGTTCGACAGCGAATGCCAAGTGTACGAGATGGGACACCCCGAACGGTCGTCCTCGCGGCGGTCACGCATGACGTGGAAATGCTGGTTCAAGATCAGCATGTTCTACGAAGTCGGCATCGTGTACATGTGCACGCGACTCGTGGTGAACGTCACGCAGGTCTTCATCTCGTTCTACCTCATCGTGACGCTTCAAATGTCGGCAACGTCGATTGCGATCGTACCGTTGCTGGTGTACGTATCGGGCTTCCTCGTGACGTTCTTCTTGCGCTATATGAACGAGGTGCTCGGCCGCACGGGGTCGTTCAACCTCGGCTCGGCGCTCGTGATCGCGTCGCTCGCACTCTGCTACGTGCTCACCCCCGAAACGGCGACGTGGATCTACCCGTTCTCGATCGTCTTGGGCATGGGCAGCTCGATCATTATGGTCACGTCGGTGTGCCTCGAAGGCGATCTCGTGGGGAACAACGTCGAGAGTGGCGCGTTCGTGTATGGCGCGATGAGCTTCACGGACAAGGTCTCGAACGGCGTCGCAATTCTGCTGATCCAGAACGAGCGTGAGAAGCTGCAGAACGCGCCGGCCGAGGATGCCGAGTTCCTTCGCCAAGTGTACTGCGTGATGCCCGCGATTGCGGCTATCGTCGGCGTTCTCACGGTGCTGTATATGCGGTACTTCACTATGCCGAAGCGGCTCAATGACGGGGGCGGGTCGTCCGAGTCCGAGAGCCTGCTTTCGCAGGAGGAGCGCTCAGGTGACTACGGGACGGCATGCTGATTGCTCGGGTTGGTTGGCTCTGGAGAAATAACCGACTGCTTCCTCCGCTTGCTCCATCCTCCCTTGCATTCGTTCCCATCGTCATGCGTGGCAGCCTGGAGAAGAGAGGAATCCTGAAAGAGAATGACGCAGTCGTGAGCCTCTGCTGCGAGGACTGATCGAGCGAAAGCGACTGCCAGCCAGCCAGCCGAGCCTCATGCAAAGGTGTGCTCGCTTCTTCACTTGCTCGATCGCTTGCGATATTCGTGTCATCAACGCACGGGTTCATGTACGAGAGTGCAGTGCGTATGCATGTCGGACGATCGATTGTGTCTGCAGCTATTGCACAAGTGTCTTTGCCTTGAGCGTGATCCGAGCTGCTTGCAACATGGCGCAATGAATGCTGTGTGCCGAGCTCCTGCATGTCCATCCATTGTGACGACTGCTCGGTCTGTGATCTGTGTTGAGTGCGTCGCTGCGAGCAGCGCGACGATCTCAGCCACACGCGCGTGTGGTGCGATGGGTGCACACGTGCTCAGAGCCACAAGAAGTTGGTGTCGTGCTGGATTGAGCCGCTTCATGCTTGTATCCAAAATACAGTCGTTTTGCAGCCTAATTTATCTCAAATCGGGTATATTGATTGTAATTTGGGCTACGGGTCATTGTTTGGGAGATGTAGCCATGTTAGTTTGCTTGGATTTTCCCCAACGTCGGGTTTCTGCACAAACGAATGCCCAAGTGGCTTGTGGACGTGCAACGTCGAGACTTCGCGAGTCTTCACTCGTCAGCACCAAACAGCAAAGCTGTCGATGTCCCTTCCTTCAATACTGGCGCCGCCAAGAAGCAGCAAGCTGTGAATACTGCTCGAAGCGGAGGCATAGCAGGCGCACGGCGCTCGAGAACTAGCTCGAACCTGAGAACCCAAGCGAACTCGGAAGTTGTGTGTGAAGCAAGGAAGACAGTTTCGCGGTGGCATTGAGGGCAGCGCTTCAGCAGAAAGCTGGAGCGGCATGCGAGCCGCTGGGCTCTTACTGCCTACGCACGTCTGGTTGCCTGCCTGCGACCTCTGCTCTTCTTCCTGGGTTTGCGGTGCGGTAAGACAGCGGTGGTGTTCAAGATGGCAGAGCATGGTTGGATTTTTGTTACTTGCGTTCACTATGCTCGGAATATCCAGCGAGAGTGCAAGAGCGGAAGAAAACAGCGAGCATGAGAGGTGATCGGATCGCCCATATGCTCCTTTGTTCACGCAAGGCCGCAACGGCCGCACGAAAGACTGCGCACTGCAACGAGCGTCGTGGCGCCCATCCACGGAGCAGATGGCAAGTATCTCCACGGATCTCGGCTCAATCCGCGTTACGGAGCGCCAGCATAACTCAATTGGGGCGCCAAAGCTCACACACAGCTATCGCAACAGACATGAACGCCACTTCGACTGCGTGCGAGGCGCAGGCTGTCGCTGACCAAGCCAGTCCCGAGCGCCTCGACATCTCAATCATCTCCGAGTCCTACCGCTGCCAGTATCCGAGCAAGTACTGTGCGAACGACCGGTCCGTGAAGCGTGACGGCGACTTGCACAAGTTCTGCGAGTTCCACCGAAGCAAGGCGAACAGGAATCAGCGCAAGCT
>JAASFZ010000886.1:0-11092 GCA_023334075.1 Globisporangium nunn | reverse complement strand
GCGTGTGTCGCCCAGGAGAGAAACGGCGGCTGCGCGCTGATTGGCCACGTCGAGGGTGAGTCAACATGGTGGCCGCCTCCCGATTTGCTTGGTTCTAGCACGGTCAGGCTCGTTTATTGTCCAAATGACCCAAGCTGGCACACATACGAGAGAGTCCACGAGCAGCGTGAGCCCAGCTAGTCCGCTGGCGGTCGCCAAGTCCGTCTCGTCCTTCATGCCGCGCAGCACGCGCGCCTGTAGCTGTTGCATGCGAGGTCGTTGTAGACGGCACGTTGCGCTGCTCTTGCTACTGACGTAGGCCGAGAGTAGTGGTGATATGCTGCAGTAATCAGCAGACCGAGTTTGAGCTGAGAGCGATTAGGTTGGACTGAGAGCGATTAGGCTTTGGATTGAGAGCAATTAGGGCTGCGTGCTGACAAAGTATCAGAGTTAAGTATCGTAGCGAGAGGTTATAGCGCTTCGAGCGATCTCTTGACCCAAACACCATGCACGTGCCGCACACCCAGCAGCAGCCGCCGCAGTCGCAGCAGCAGTCGCTTGCGGCGCTCTACCCGCAGGCGCGCAAGCTCCAGTTCGAGCTCAAGATGCAGCTGAGCTACTTGGACTCCGGGCGGCTCGGCGGCAAGTCGAGCGGCGAGCTGCAGAGCGAGGCGCGCGAGAACCTGCACCAGCTGCAGCAGCTGCTCTGGCAGCTCGACTCGCTCGCGCACGTGTACCCGAGCCCAGCGGAGCGCGAGACGTGGACCAAGTACGCGACGTCTCCTCGCCTGCGTTAGTACTCGGTAGCAATGAGAGAGAGAGAGAGGGGAAATAACCTCCTTCTCGTGGCATGTGGTGGGGGCGTTCTCTGCAGGAAGCTCCTGCAGCTGCGCAGCGAGACGCAGGCGCTTGGCAACACGCTGGAGCAGCACCTCTACCGCGCGAGCCGTCGTGAGGTGGAGGCGCGCGAGCGCGAGTCGCTGCTCAGCCGCCGGACCGCGGTGCGTCGGGCGGCTTCCTCCTGCTAGTGCTGCTGCCGGTACTCCTATTGACTGCTCATTGCTGCACGCTCGCGCGCTCTAGGGCTTCGACAGCTCGAACAGCGCCATGTACGCGGCGCAGGAGTCGGCGTTGCTGCAAAACTCGTCGCAGATGGTCTCGGACCTCACGATGCTCTCGCACTCGATCCTCGGCGACCTGGGCGACCAGCGCAACCGGATGAAGGTGCGCATGCGTGCGTATATGCATGTAAAGGGATAAGGAGAAGCCTCGCAGCAGTGTTTGCTGACGAGGAGACTGGGCGGTCGGTTGGGCGACTACAGAGCGTGCGCACAAAGGTGCTGGACATCGCGAACCGCCTCGGGCTCTCGAGCTCGCTGCTGCGCGTGATCGAGCGCCGCGACACGGTGGACTTCTGGATCGTCATCGCGGGCATGCTCCTCACGCTGCTCTTTCTCTACGGCTGCTACGCGTACACGACAGCGCAGCGGTCGTAGGGCTGGAACAAAATTCTCCATATAAGTTGATATCGCGCCATACATTCGGTTGATGTTGATCGAAGCCAAAGGTGGTTGTCGGTCCATAGGGAGATCCGAACTTCCTTTGCTGTCGCTCGCGAGCTACGAGCTCTTCACGAACGGATGCGCCAGCGCATCGCGCACTGAGATGCGCTTCGCCGGGTCGAGCGCGAACATGCGCTCGAGCAGATTGCGCAGCTCGAGCACGAGCTTGCGGTCGTCTGTGCTGCTCTTGGCGGCCGCCAGACTGCTCCCGAGGTCGTTTTTCGCCTTCACGTTGTCCATCAGACGGAGAACGGGCTTCCCTATACGCACCCGGAAGCGTTTAGACACACGGGAATACTAAGCTAACAGAGAAGCGGAGAGAAACACGCACCAGTGACACGGTCCGACTCGCGACTGCAGAACTTGAGGTCTTCCGTGAAGTGGGGCTCCATCTCGAACTGCTCGATGTACGCCTGGCGGTGCTTCTTGATCATCTTGTTGGGCACCTTGCCTTTCAGCTCCATGAAGAGCTTGAGCATCTCGTTGTTGGTGCCGCCTGGAAACATCACTTTCCCAGTAAACATCTCAAACAGACAGCAACCGACCGACCACATATCTACCGACTGGTCGTAGGCCAGGCCCAGGACGATCTCAGGCGCGCGGTAGAACCGGCTCACGAGGTACGGCGTCGGGTCCTGCTTGCCTTCGTCCGCCTTGAACGCCGACCCAAAGTCGCACAGCTTGATCGTCGTCTGCTTGTCGTCCAGCAGGATATTGTCCGGTTTGATGTCTGCCATAGTATTGAACCGTCAGCACCCCCACCATCGAACATCCAAACAGTGCGTCAACGAACCTACCAGCATGTACCACTGCGCAGGCCTCTAGATGGCTCAGCGCGATCAGAAGGTGCTTGCTGAAGACGCGCACCGCCTGGATGGAGATCCCGCCTTTGCCGCCGAACTTCTTCATCGCCTCGCGCACGTTCATCTGCATGGGCTCGAAGACCAGCGCCATGTGCCCGCGGTGCTCGAACGAGTCCAGCAGGCGCACACAGTGCTTCTTGTCGCGCGGGTCGCGCGCCGAGAGCTCGCGCAGCACCCGGATCTCCGTCTGCGCCGCGTCGCGCATCACCTCGTTGTTCCGGATGAGCTTGATCGCGACGACGTCAGGCTCGCTGGACGAGCACGACGAGGGGGAAGGAGAAGCGGCAGTGGAGACGCGAGCACACCGTAGCACCGTCGAGAACACGCCTTTGCCTACCACACCGAGCACCCGATACGTGCCGTTCAATATTTCGCCGACCGTCGTGTTGTAGTAGCCTTCCGGGTCGTCGCAGTTCGCCTGCATGCTGGCCTCTGTCACAGTCAGCGCCGAGACGCCCAGGTTCGCGGACATCGCGGCGTCGTCCAGCTCCGCCATAGAGAACATGTCGAACTCGTCGCCTGCCTCTTCCTGCGCAGGAGCAGCAACAGGAGGAGAAGAAGCAACTGCAGCGGACGAAGACGGCGGCGGCTGGTCCGAGTCGCTACCTGCCGTCTCCGTCTCCTTCTTCATGGGCGATATTGCCATGCTCGTCTCACTCTCTACTGCCTCTTGCGGCTGCTGCTCATCGCCTCCGCCCTCATGATCATCAGTTGCTGCTGTCGTACCAGCGTCCGCCTCCATCTTCTCCGAAGCTTCGCCCTTGATCTCTGCGATCGTGCTCCTCGCCTCCGCGAGCGCTTTGAGGATGTCGAGCTTGATCGAACTCACGTCCACATTCGGAGCTGGGGCTACTGGTGTCGCTGCCATACTTAAGGTTGGTACTGCCGGCGTCACTTCCGCACTTGAGGCTGGCATCGCGGACGCCACGTTTCCATTCAGCGCTGGTGTCGGCAGTGCGCGCTCGTCTGTCTTCGGCTCGTCGACGAGCTTCTGTGCCGTCTTACCGTTCTCTTCCTCGTGCTTTGGGACATCCACGTCGACTTCGATGGATGCAGGCGACGCAGCCTTCTGTTGCTGCTCGCTGGTAGGCTGTTCCACCTTCGTCTCCGCCGCCTTCTCGCGCCTCTTCCGCTCGCTGCCGCCGTCGCCGCCCTCGTCGCGCGAGCGCTTGCGGTGGCGATGACTGTTCTGGCGCTCGCGCGATGCCGAGCGCGAACGAGAGCGCGAACGCGAACGACGACTGCGCCGCTTGTGGCGGTCGCGGCTGCGGCTGCGACGAGACGAGCGGCTGCTGTGGCTATGGCGGCTGCGGTGGCTGTGGCTGTGGCGCCGGCTGCTGTGGCGTGAGCGTGAGCGCGACCTGCGCGAAGGCGACCCCATGCTCCTCCTCTTTACCCTGCTTGGTGCTTAGGACTCTATTATGTGAAGGAATTTTCTCGAACGAGTATAGTGAAACACTGTGAGTCCGAGGAATCGCTTGAACCGATACAATCCGATGGTAAAGCGCTGGTCTGCTTCGATACCGGACATGACGCCCGTGATGGTCATCCGCTACGCGAAGAAGCACCGCGTCGCTCACGCTGCTTTACATGTCATTCATCCATCCATCTATCCACACGTTCTCTTCCAACGCTCTATCATCCACACCGCCATGCTTCTCTTGCTCGACACCTACCTACTTCCTCCTACTTACCTACCTGCCTACATGGTGCCTCGCTGCGACGAGACGGTCGTGAGGTTGCTGCGCGTTGACGAGCCCACGAGCATCTGGCTGAAGTGCAGCAGGATCGGCTCCGGGTTGCGCTGCGCCTGCTCCAGGTCCTCCGCGTCATCGCCCGAGCTGTTCGTGTGCGACGACCCCGACACGTTGAGCTCCGGGTGCAGCACACGACTCCCAGTGTTGCCACCACCAGCCGCGCCGGTAGCACCACCACCACCAGCTCCGCTCGCGGCGCGCGTGCCGCCGCGACCAGCGCGACCGCCGCTCTCGATCAGCACGTCGATGTCCACCTCCTTCTCGTCGTACGCCGGCACGTCGTCGTGCGGGAACTCGAGGCTTGTGCTCGCTAGCACGTCCTTTGTCGCCATGAATCGTGAGCTGCCGCGCGTGGGCATCGACGCTGCTCCTCCTCCCGTCGGAGACAATCGGCTGATCGCGTGTACGCTCGGGTACGTGCGGCGGCGGTTAAGCGCCGCCGTGTACTCCTTCGGCAGCGCGATGACCTCGCGCAGCTTGGCCTCGAAGCGTCGCTGGTATAGCTCCGGCTCGATCGCCGACAGTCCCTCCGGGTCGCAGCGCTGGACATGCACCTTCCAGAAGCGCTCAAGACGCTTCTGCAGCGTCCACGTCTGCAGAATATCAATCACCCCGACGTAGTAGTACCCGGGACCGAAGATGCGCTTACTGCGCCGCATCGGCTTGCGTGCGCGCTTCTGCAGCAGCGCGTGCGTCGTGCGCACCTCATCGCTGTCGCTGCGACCGTGCACTGCCCGCACGAGACTCTGCAGTCCGCCGGACGAATTGCCGCTCTGCGCGTCGGCAGCTTCGTCGTCGACAGCAGTCGAGTCCGTGCTCATGAAGCTCTCATTCACGCCGCCGTCCGCATTCACGCTCGTGACCGTGTTGCGGCGCGAGTGGGCCTTCTGGTGGTCCACCATGAACTCGATGTCGACGACGCCGAGCAATAGGCTGTAGTCCATGATGCCATGGCGGCAGAGGAAAAGCGAGTCCTCGCGCAGCTGCTCGTAGAGCTCACGCCCGGCCTCGCGTCCGATGCGCATCCGCGTGCGCAAGTCGTTGTCCTTGAGCACGACGTTCGGCTCGTGGAGCCCGACGACGTTCGGGCACTGCATCTGCGAGTTGCGCGCGCCGTACTTGAACTGCATCGAGCAGTGGCGACACTTGACTTTGGTGCCGCGTCGCGGCCGCTTGTAGCTCCGGTTCACCCACGAGCCCTTGATGTCGAAGCGGTGGTGGATCGGCAGGCCCTGATCGCCCACGTCGAAGAGGTTCTCCATCACGACGAAGTAGAACTTCTTCTCGTACAGCGTGATCTTGAAACAGCCGAAGAACTTGGTGATGAGCGACGCCGGGTTCGCGATCAGGTACTCGACGTAGTCCTCCGCGATCTGACACAGGAAGCGGCACTCGGACTCGGACATGCTCTTGACGAGGAACTTGCGATCGCCGCTGAAGAACAGGAACGCGCCGCTCGCGCCCTCGCTGATCTTGGGCTTCGTGCTCGTCTGGAACGACCCCACAAAGTCCTTTGACGCGACGCCGTACGCCGAGCGCAGCTCCGCGAACACGTCCGGGAGATACGGCGTGAAACGAATGTGGTTGTACGATGACGCAGAGGACGCTCTGCGCGGCCCTGGCGACGCTGCAGCGTTCATGGAGGCGGTCTTGGCTTTGTTGCTCAATGAGTGCGTCGGCTGCGGCATCTGCCGCGGGATGTCGAACGTGTCCCCCTTGTTCGTTTTGCGCTTCCTTTTGTCCTTATCACCGCCAACGGCGCTGCTGCTCGATGGACTCGTGTGGAGCGAGCCGCGGTGGTCAGTGCTCTCGGGTGCAGGACCTCCGAGTAATGGCGGATCGGAGGACGCACGGCCGTGACCATTGCCGTTGTTGTTGTTGGTGGTGGTGGTGGTGGGGCTACCACCTCGCCCTACTGGAGAGTGGTCGCGCGAGAAGATGAGCTCGTCATCGGCCATCTGGATCGCGCGCGTCATGCCCTCGATCGTGAAGTAGATGAGCTCCTGCTGCAGCGCTGTGTTGAGCTGCGCGCTGAACTTCTTGTCGGCTGACTCGGTCGAGAACCGGAGCCAGTGCGCCCGGATCTCGGACGGCCGGTTGAGCATGAACCAGACAAAGTAATCCACGGCACCGCGACCGGCGAGCGAGTACGTGAACGCACGGAAGACCCGGCTGGGCGACATCGAGCCGTCCGGCTCATAGTGCGTGCGCGACTGGAAGGACACCGCGTACCAGATGAATACGATCGTCCAGTATCCCGTGAAGCTCATGATGGAGATCGTGCCATTACGCAGCATGTCGCGGCGCGTCTGCAGCGTATCGCGCAGCCCCGAGCGCAGGCGCTTGGCGCAGAAAATGAGCACGGAGATCCCCGAGATGTAGAACAGGATCATCCAGTCGTAGAAGAGTGTCCAACTCGCGACGTTGAGCCGGAAGAAGTTGCGTTCCTGACGCTTCCCGCGGTGCGTCCAGCAGTACGCGCCGTCTGAGAAGCCGTGCGCGTCCGTGATGAGCGCTGTGAGAAGCCCGAAGAACGCGGCGTTCGCGTAGATCGCGAGCTTGTACTTGGCACGGTCCGCCTTGACGCTCGTGAACGGGTTCGTGAGCGACGTGTAGAGGTCCACGATGAGCGCGAAGTACCAGCTGTCGCTCGCGAGGTACAGGAACTCGGTCACGGCCGAGAGGTGCCGGCACGAGTGCTTGTCGCCCGGTGTGTACACACCCCAGTCCTGCAGCAGCGGGTCGAGCACGAACCGCAGCGCAAGCGCCATGTCGATGACGCACTTGTAGAGGATGAGCGGATTCGGGTGCGCCTGGAACGGCTGCACGCCGTGGTACGTCACGAACACGATCGCGCACAGGAAGAGTGTCTGGACTGAGCCGAAGACGAGCCCCGGGTCGATCGAGTATCCGTCGAGCGTCGGCATCGCAATCGAGAGCGCGGCGGTGACCACGACGGTGACCACGCCGATGGCTACGACTGCGTACCCGGCGGGACTCCATGAGCCACAGCCGCCGACGGTCGGCACGAGCATCTGCCCAACGATGTTCTCTTCCATGCCGCCGCTCTCGTCAATGACCGTGAGGTCGAACTCCTGGCTCGTCGAGATCTCGAGCGGGTCCTCGCGCCGCGCACCGAAGAACGTGTCGCGCAGTCCGCCGCCGCCGGCGCCGCCGATCGACGAGAGCCGCGAGAGGAGCGAGCCGCCGCCCTCGAACGCGGCGGCGGAGCTCGCGGCCGACGAGCCGCTGTGTGGTCGCGTCTTACGCACGCGCGACGAGACGGCGATCTTGCTGCCGGACGACATGAGCGAGCTGCTCTGGCGCGAGACTGTGACGCTCGGCTGCAGGCGCGCCGCGGCGCCCGGGCTGCTGCCGGTGTCTTCCAGCGAGCTCTTGTTCAAGTCGCGCATGTTCAAGCGGCCGCCGTCGCGCGCCGTGGCGGTCGACGCGTCGTCCAGCGCGGCGTCGGCGCTCGCGCGGCGCTCCGCCGTGTCCATGTCCGCGGATCTAGAAGCCTCTGTGCTAACGGCAGAATTCTGCAGCTGCTAAACGGGACCTCGGAAGCAAACCCGCGCACTCTTCGGTGCAGAATCGCGTAGCGCGTCTTCTTGCGGACTGCGCTGCTGCGGCCGCCGACTACGCTGCTCGCCAGGCGCACGTGTGCGCACGTCCAGCAGCAAGCTCCTGCTGCTGGATGCCCCTGGATATTGCGATGTGAAATCGTGAGCTGATTTTCCTGTAACCCCAAAAGCCAGGTTTAATTCAATGGGTTCAGATATGTAATTACACTCGCTGCGTAAAAACACTCGACGACTCCAGGATATCGTTCACTTCGCTCGCTGGTGGAGCTGATACCAGCGGATCTGATTCCGACTAGGAGCTCCTGAAGCACGGGAGCAACGTTCGTAAACCGGCGTGCTGAAAGTGCTGACATTTTGAAAAAGCGACTGCATTCAGCTCAACGATCCTACCTAGTGCTTTGGTCTGGCCCAGAACGAAGGACACACGCTCCAGTTTCCGAGAGTACGCAGATTTATAAGGTCACAACGTGTCCCGCGCACGATCGCATTTCACCATAATTAGACCTGATACCGCCAAAAATTTCTGATCCCGAGCCATTTTGTGTGGGAGGGTCTCGCCAGGATTTTAGTCCTAAGCTCTATTGATGGTACGATCCCCAATTCGTACGAAGCCTAAGCTACCAAAAATGAAACTGTTACAAATGCCCTGTAAGGAATTCGCACTTTCTTGCAAAGCCGACCGAGCCCTACCGGCGTAATTACGTGTAAAATGGGCTGACCGCGTAAAAAACACTCGAATGGCTGGCTGCCAATCGCTTGTTCGGCTTGTTGTTCGGCTCAAGGAGACATCCAAGCTGCTTCTCGCGTTGATCACCAAGCTCATTCGTGGCAACCACCCTCCTGTTGAAAATGGTGCGTGTGTGAGCGGCTCTCGTTCGCTGTGACTGCTCTCGTCCGTCCGTCCGTGCGTCCGAGCCTGCGCGCGTATCAAGTGCCCGAGCTGTGAGTGCGAGCTGCGAGTGCGAGCGCGAGCGTGTCTCGCCCAGCATCGACAGCCAGCCAACCGACCAGTAGACCAGCGCGACAGAACCAGCACAGCAGTGCGTGTGCATGCGCACCGATGCAGTTGGCGGCGCAGGACGGACGGACGGACGACAACGAGAGCGAGCGAGAGACAAAGCGCGAGTATGAGGCGAGAGAGACTGACAGGATGATGTGGCTGCTGCACCGGTAGCCGTCGCACAAGACCTTCCGCACCAAGCAGATTCTTGCTAAGAAGCAGAAGCAGAACCGCCCGATCCCGCAGTGGATCCGTCTGCGTACGGGTAACACCATCAAGTGCGTCCTCACATTCTGCTCATGAGAGCTGATGCAGCCGGTGCCGCTGCTGGCAGATCCAACACGCTGTCTGGGATGTACTGGCGGCTAACGAAACGACGTGATGGTCTGTGTGTGCTTTAGGTACAACGCCAAGCGCCGCCACTGGCGCCGCACCAAGCTTGGCCTGTAAGCGCTTTCGCTTCCCAAGCAGAAGCAGCAGCAGCAGCCAAGCGGAGAACTGCGTTTGTCGGCGACTTCTTCTCCGTTCTGCTTCGCTCGCCTTCGCGGCGCTCTTGGCAGCATGGCGGGACTTTGTCTCGCGGCGCTTTCGGAGCTCTATAGGTGGCGGTGACGGAGGAGACGAAGAAGGCGGCAGGTCGTCGGGCATGCGGTTCTCGGTCTCTCGACTGTGTGAGGATAGCAGACAGGGCTTTTTCACTCGCGCCAGCGTCGCTGCTCTCGTCCTACGGAGCAGCTCAATGAACCGATGAAAAAGATCATGAGGAAGCCACCCGAACTCCACTCGTTGTATCGCCTCGTGCTTTTCGTGTCTCGTGGGTCGTCATGCAAAGTGTGAGGGGGAGGGGGACTCATTGCTTCGTGTCGCCTACAGGTTTGGTCGTGGCAGCTGCATAGCTAAAGAAATTGGGACGCTGAACTCGCAACTCAGTCGTCGTCGTCAGCGCTCTTGGTCTCGCCATCGTCGTCGCAGAAGTTAGGCTCGTATCGCAGCAGTCGCTCGCGAGTGGCGCGGAGTTGCTCGTTCTTGCGCGTCACGAGCGCCTTCATGGCCAGGAACTGCTTGGTCTGCGAGATGTGCTGCTGCGTGTCTTCGAGCTGGCGCTCGAGGTCTTCGATCTGCTCGCGTGCAACGTCGAGCTTGCGCTGCAACTTCTTGGTCTCCTTCGCATGCGCCTCGTCCTTGAGTTTGCTCGTGTGGACCGCAGCCCGGATCCCCTGTTCCTCTTGCTCCTTCTGCGCTGCGAGCTGCGCTTCGAGCTCTTGTTCCTTCTTGGTCGGAGACGCAGGTTGCGGTGCCTTGATCTTCGCTGCAGGTAGCGCTCCGACCGTGGCCGAGCCGCCATTCTCCGCATCGACCCACTCGGCCACGCTCAAGCGCTCCACGCGCGCGAGCAGATCCCGATCCTCGACACTGCCGATGTCGAGCTCCAGCGACAGTTTCTGCGATGCAAAGCGAGACAGAGTTGGAGAGATCAAGATCATCTCGACAGGCAAGCGTTTAGGAGGCACAGCATCGTCCACTTCGTGATGCCAACCCTACCCGAACTTCGGCTTCCGAGAAAATCTGGCGCAGCAGCAGCGCCATCATGTTGATCGTGTCCTGGAGTTCACTGCGCACGCTCGCCTAACAACAGAACACGAATGAGTGCTTCGCTGAGAACGCTTGCATTGAGAGTTGGTAGCCAAGCTCGTCCACCTCACCTTGACAGCGAAACAGAGCGACTGCAACACCTCTTGGATGTCTTTCTGGCTGTACACTTCATCGGACGAGAGACTGGATGCGGCCGAGTGGAGTGAGAGCAAGTGTGTGAGTCGCAAGTGAGCGTGATCATTCATCCACCACATTCCTCACAAAAGTCTTCACCCAGTACCGATCCGAGCGCGTGTCCTCAAAGTCCGCTTCGACGTTCTCGAGGTGCGTCTTGAGACGCGAGCGGAAGAACTTGAGGAACTTGCTCAGCTGCCCGGTGTAGTTCTCATCGTCAGATCACCGTTGCGACCCTCGCACATGAATACGTAAAGAAGTCTATCCGACACTCGTGCAAACACACCTCCTCCTGGTGGTGCTCGCCCAGCGTTGCAGCCATGGCGCGCGTCCTGTGTGCAGCAAGTCTCGTTACCAGTGGTCTCTTCTTAGTGACTGTTGGTCGGCGCGCCGAAGTGGTTCGTTTCGGCTAGTGGGGAAGAAGACTAGGTTGAGCAATAACCTCGATTCTGCTGTGAACACGAAAAGCTGCCGATCCCACCACGACCAAACTGGATGTGTTCCGATCGCGGGAGACCGCCATTCCGTCCGATCGACCACGCACCAACGCTTGTCTGCCATGAGCAGTGAGCGTCCTGGC
>JAASFZ010000885.1:0-11095 GCA_023334075.1 Globisporangium nunn | reverse complement strand
TGCACAATCGAGAACCTGTTTCAAGATCGGAGGTACCTTTTCCGCGTGGCTGCTGTGAACACCACAGGACGCAGTGAGTACTCGGTTCCCGTGGTGGTGCGAGTACCCGCGACTTCGGGTGCGGGTGCGAGAGCAGAAAAGAAGATGGCCCAAACAGCAAATATCGCGGACGCTGCTGTCAAGCTCTTGGGTGCGCTACTGCTTCTCTTCTCTAATCACGAACGATGGCATGGTGGTCGATGATATGCTGTGTTGACATCTGCTCTCCTCGCATACAGCAAAGACGTCCGGAAAGCAGCGAGCAGTGTTGCTAGCACTCGCTAAAGAGAACCAAAATGTCAGTGAGGCGAAAGAGTCTGGTCGACGCCAGCAGATCGAGCAAGCGATCTCGTCCGAGTCTCCACGCGAACTTCAGTACCGTGGAGATGAAGAAAAGCGCGAAGCAAGCGCTTCCGAGGCACTCGCAAGACATCCACCGTCGCAACACCGCGCGGACGACAAGGACTAGTTTGTGCATGACATATCACTTAGCCCTCGCAAGACCCCGATTGATACACCACGCACGACTACCTACCACCACAGCTGAGGAAAAGAACATACGTGCGCTTCAAGTCACTACTCCCACGTGTCTTCCTATTGCTTAACACTACTTCGCGATACCGTTCGAGTAGACCTGGAACTGGTCGTACTTGTTCGTGCCAAAGTGGTCGTACGATCGATCGATCATACTGAGGATGAGCGGCGCGACCTTCTCCTCTGTCACGTTGAGAAACAGTCGCTCACGTAGCCCTGAGAGTGGAGCCGCCGCGGAGGTCACGAAGCACGGCATTCTCGAGTGCAGACTCATGACCTCGACGAGCGTGTAGATCGTCTCAGCGTGCCTGCGAATCGCGAGTGCGCCCTGCACACACAGGTCCGAGAAGTACTTGAAATTGGACGAGTGGCGACCGCCGAGCACGTCGACCATCTCGGTCGTGAGCTTGAACGGCGCGGTCTCGAAGCTGAAGCTGCCACCCGGTGCGCGCCCCAGAACTGTGAGCAAGAAGAACGAAGAAGGAAGAGCGAGACAACTGGGTCAGCAGACTTGCGCCCACGCACTTGGTAGAAGATAGCAATACTCACAGAAACCAAAGTCGATGTGCACGATGTGTCCCTCAACATCGAGCAGGATGTTCCCGTTGTGGCGGTCCTTGATAGCGAGGATGTAGCATACAAGCGAATACCCCGCTGCGAGATGAGAGGAAGAGAGCGGAAGCGTGAGCGAATGCATACGCAAAGGAGCAAGTTTGGACCATTCCTCTCGATGACTCGCGCACTCACCGAGACTGTGAATAAAGTTAAGTTCTGCCTGCTTCAGCAGCTCTCCACCGTCGTCGTTGTCATCGATGCCAGCACCGCCCCCACTCCCGCTGCCGTAGACGTCCTGGAAGTGCGCGCGCAAGTTCTTAAAGCCCGGTGTCTTCTTGATGCCGTCGAGCGAGGTTGTGTTGCGCACGACTTCGAGCAGCCCTGTACTCGCGCCTGTCGAGAGGATCCGGTACGGATGCAGCCAGAGCGCCAGGTTCTCCGTTTGGAAGATATGCTGGAAGTACGAGATGAGCTGCATCACGAGGACCTCCTGCCGCAGGTCATCGTAGCTCTTCGCCATGAGGCAGCACAGACGCCACCTGCTGCTGCTGGAACGCGACCCTGCGTCTCCAGGCTGCGGTTGCAGGCGCTTGACGGCCGAGACTGTGAGCTCCCCGAAGATCTTCTCAAGCTTCTGCTTCCGCTCGGGACTCTGCACACACCAAGAACTTGTCAACATTCGCTATCACTTCTTCAGCATCTAACGACCGAACTCACAGCGAGCAGCTGCTTCAGGAACGCCGAAGGCTCCGGCCCACACTTCGGTGGCTTTAGCTCTTCTTCGGATGCAGCGGTCGGGATCACTACTTTTTGGTGGTGGGTCGCTCTCGGCTTCCGGGGCGAGTCTTCAAGGTACTTGAGGATCGCGTCGCTGGTGTCAACGGCCGTAATGTCCTCTACCTCGTCCTCTTCAGCACCACAATCGTTGCTATCGTCGCTTCCATCGAGGTCTCCTGGGTCGATCTCGTTGCGACGGGCATAGAGCTTCGTAAAGAGTGCCTTCGAGACGTCGTCGCCGTTCTCATCCTCTTCGGTCTCGAAGTAGATCATGCACGGCGCGCGTTCCTGATCGAGGATCACAAGCACATTCGTGTAGGTGAGAACGCGACGTGAGAGCACCCAAAGCATCGACGCAGTGCACGTACGTTGGTGCTGAAGACGCGACCTTCGCTCGTCAACACTGAGGTGACGTTGCAGTACGTCTAGCAGCACGTAACACGTCCATACATGCGCAAATATGCAAAGAGTCAGAGGTAGCAGCTCTCCAGCCGTTCCAGTCAAGCGCCGCCATGGACTAGCAAGCAATAGATGCAGACAGCAACGCACATCAGTAGACTTGCACAATGGGATGTATGCGAGAGGAGGGATCTTGAGCGCCTCGAGGCGCGGTCGAAGCAGTGGCTTGCGTTTCGAAGGCTCTATCCGCCGCAGCGACTCGGACACGTCTGTGATCGACTTGATGAAGTTGATCATTCCCGAGAAGAACTCGTACCGCAGCTGCTGCTCTGGAAGCAGCGAGCTCGTCGCCAAGGACTGCAGCTGGAAACACTCAGACTGGGACGCGCTGCTGCTCGCTTCTCCGGCTTCAGTCAGCGATCTGGCGTTGGTGCGCGTGGAAGCAATGGAGATCGAGGACATTGTCTGCGCTCGCTCTCTGCTCGATGGCAACCCAGCACCAGTGACAAGACTGCTGCTCACACTCCGGGCACTAGAGGGCTCGGCATGGACTGGCAAGGAAGAAGATGTCACACCGTGATCATCCGAGATATCGGACACTGGGGCCGAGCCGTCGGACGGACTACTACCAACAGGAGCGCTACCCGACGAAGCCAGGATGAACGAGCGCATGGCGAAGGACATCCGCGCGAGCGTGCGGCCGGTGCTCACTTTCCCAGGCGAAGACGATGCGCCAGCAATAGGTGGCTCGGGGGCTGCCGCTTGCTTCTGCAGTAAGGTGATCCACGCCACCAGTTCCTCCTGGCTCTGTGCGGCGAACTGCATGCGCGTCTCGCTCAGCTCGTGCAGCAGCTCAAAGTAGAACGGGTGCTTCTTGTTCTCCACCATGCGGATCTCGGCGCGCACGAGCGGGAACGCCGTGCGAGGGTTCACGTCGCTCGGCCGCGTAAACACGAGTAGGATGCGGTTCTCCACGCGACACCAGCGCAGTTTCCAATTGCGCCGTCCCATCTTGCTCGTGCCACCCCCCTTCTTGAAGAGCCAACCACCCTCGCTCGCACTCAGTCCGCCAACGCTGCTTCCCCCTCCTCCTGTCCCACTACTGAGAGCGCTGCTTGCACCTCCCACGTCTTTGTCAGCAGCGCCAGAATACGGTGTGGACCAGCCTTCGTAGCAGATCTCGAGGGAGCTCTGCGCTGCGAAGAACCTGCGGTCCGCCATGACGATCTGGTCCATCTCGTCACGCGAAATGGAGTTGCGCGTAAGCAGCTCCGACGCTTCTCGGGCCGCCGGCGAGCCGTACACGAAGCACTGCTCGAGCGCGAGTAGCAGTTGCGCACACCGCGCGAATGTGCGCGGGTTGCCACCGCGCTTGGGGCGGTTCTCGTCGAGCGCCGCGAAGATGATCCAGAAGAACTGGAGCGCGAAGTGCACGCTCGTCTGCGAGAGCAGCAGCACGAACTGCTCCATGGCCTCCATCGGCAGCTCCTTCTCGAGGTGCACGACCATGTGCGCGAGCTGCGGCAGGTAGAACTCCACCTGGTCCAGCGTTGCCTTGTTGATTGAAAGGTACGGCAGCCGCGCGCAGAGTTCGGTTGTGAACTCGGCGTTCTTGCGGTTCTTCCAGAGCGCGATCATGAGTCCACGCATGTCGAGCGAGCCGTCGGGCAGCAGCGTATCATCCAGCGAGGGTTGCGGCTCTGACGAACGCGAGGTGGAAGTTGAAGTTGGTGGCGGATCGACCGGCGGTGCCGGCGGGGTCAACGGGCTCGGCTTGAGCTTCTCCGCTGCTGTTGCTGCTGGTGTTACGGTTGCTGCTGCTGAGCTGCTAGAGGAAGCGCCTGCGATCTGCTCGGCTCGCGCTGGGAAGACCGGAGCAGGTGCGTTGCCCGCAGTTGCAGCGGAGCAGGTCCGAAAAGGTGGTAGCTCCTCAATCTTCGTCTTCGCTGCCTCCTGCATCTGCTCCTGAACTGTCGACATCCTATGCACTCTGCGCGATGGACGCTCGCCTCGCCTTGCTCCTGATTCTTGCTTGCGTTCTCCGCTCGCCGCCGCCGCCGCTGCGCGCGCAACTAGTCGTTTCGCGCTCTTTAGATCGCTAACTTTGGGATCGATCTCGCGCAGAATCATCATCATGCGCCTGCTCGTGATCACGGTCGTCGTGCTCGTGCCCGTGCTCGTACTGCATGTCGCGTTGCTGGTGCTTGGCGACGCCGCTCCGTCACTTCCGCTGCCGGCGCTGCTGCTGCGCGACGACCTGCGCGATCTCGGAGCCTTGGCCGCCGACTCCCAAGTGGACGCCGCGGCGCTGCAGAGCATCGAGCTCGGTGCGCGCCAGCAGCAGCCGGAGGCGCTCTATCTGCTCGCCGTCATGCGGCTCTACGGCCACGGGGTGGCGCAGGACGCGCGTGCTGCTGTCCAGTTGCTGCGCCGCGCGGCGACGCTGGCGCATCGCGACGCCGAGTTCGCACTCGGCGTGCTGCACGCAACGGGCGGTGCCGGACTGCCGCTCAGCGCACATGCAAGCGCCGCATGGCTCGCGAAGAGCGCGAACCGCGGTCACACGGACGCCAAGTGGATGCTCGCAGTGTGTGTGTGCTGCGGCCTTGGACCATAGATATAAAGCGACGCGGCGCTCACACGTGCTGCGTGCTGCATTCGTGCAGCCAGCTCAGCGAAGGCCGCGGCGTGGCCGAGAACCTCCCGCGCGCCGTCGAGCTGCTGGAGGAGGCAGCGGCGACGGGCAATGCACACGCGCAGTTTCACCTTGGCGTGCTGAGCGAGTACGGGCGCGGCGTGCCGCAGGACGCAGCGCGCGCAGCCGAGCTCTACGAGCGCGCGAGCGCCGCGCATCACCCGGACGCCATGTACTATCTAGGGCTGCTCCTCGCGCGCCGTCAGAGCTCTGCGCGCGCCATGGAGCTCTTCCGGCGCGCTGCCGACAGCTTCGAGCACGCGCCGGCCATGCTCGCGCTCGGCCACATGTACGCGCGAGGCGAGGGGGAACTACCGGCCGACTACCCGCTCGCGCTCGCGTGGATGCAGCGCGCGGCGCAGCGTCGAGACCCGCGCGTCAGCGCTGAAGCGGAGCAGGCGGCGCAGGAGCTGCGCGGGTTCCTGCAGCGCGTCGAAGCCCACGTGCGGCAGACCGAAGCGGCACTCGGCGCCGCTATCCGCGTGTCTGTCGCGGCGATCGAGTGAGAGGCGCCAACAAGTGCTTGGTACACCCCGACGTGACGTCGATGGCAAGCATTCATTCATTTCTATCGACTCATAATCAACTGGATCTCCCCTACTGCTTGGGCTCGGCCGCGAGCGCCTTCTCCAGGTCCGCGATGATGTCCGGCAGTCCTTCGATGCCGACCGACAGACGGATGAGGTTGTCCGAGATGCCGAGCTTCTCGCGGTGCTCCTTCGGCACGGACGCGTGCGTCATGATGGCGGGCGACTCGGCGAGCGACTCGACGGCGCCGAGCGACTCGGCGAGCGTGAAGATCTCGACGGTCTCGAGGAACGCGCGCGCCTTCTCGAGCCCGCCCTTGATGTAGAACGTGATCATGCCGCCGAAGCCGCTCGCCTGCTTCTTGGCGATCGCGTGCTGCGGGTGCGACGGCAGACCCGGGTAGTACACCTTCTCGACCGCCGGGTGCGCCTCGAGGAACTCTGCGACCGCCTGCGCGTTCTTGGCGTGCGTCGCCATGCGCACGTGCAGCGTCTTGAGGCCGCGCAGCGCCATGTACGAGTCGAACGGCGACGGCACGGCGCCGATGCCGTTCTGGATGAAGCGCAGCTTCGTGTAGATCTCCTCGCTGTTGGTGATCGCGACACCCATGACCACGTCGCTGTGGCCGTTGATGTACTTGGTGATGCTGTGGATCACGAGGTCGGCGCCGAGGTCGAGCGGGTTCTGGAAGTACGGCGACATGAACGTGTTGTCGACGACGAGCAGCAGGTTGTGCTTCTTCGCGACCGCGGCCACGGCAGCAATGTCCGTGACCTTGAGCGTCGGGTTCGTCGGCGTCTCGAGCCACACGAGCTTAGTGTTGGGGCGGATGTGCGCCTCGATCTTCGCGGCGTCGCTCATGTCGACGAAGTCAAAGTCGATGCCGTACGTCGGGTGCACAGTCTGGCGGAAGTAGCGCTGCGTGCCGCCGTACACGTCGTCGATGCTGAGCACGTGGTCGCCCTGCTTGAGCAGGTGCACAGCGGCGGTCGTGGCGGCCATGCCCGACGAGTAGGCGACCGCGAACTTGCCGTGCTCGCACGCGGCGATGGCGCGCTCGAAGGCGCCGCGCGTGGGGTTGCCCGTGCGCGAGTACTCCCAGCCCTTGCCGAACGAGTTGGCCTGCGAGAGGCCGTGCAGCACGCCGGGCGACGCCTGCGCGAAGGTGCTCGCGAGGCTGATGGGCACGGCGACGGCGCCCGTGTGCTCGTCCGGGTTCTGGCCCGCGTGGATCGCGGTCGTGCCGAAGCCGCGGTGCTCGTCCGAGTACTTGCTGGCGGCGGAGGACGAGGAGGGGCTCATACTTGGTAGCGAGGAGAGCGAGCTGGTGCAGGTGCAGACGGCTTGTGCGTGACGCAGGATGTTGGGGAATGAGGCGAGATGGCGGATCCACTGGCGGATGGTGCCTGAGAGGTCGCATTCGTTTGCAGAGCCTGCGACACTCCACTCCGGCGTACTTGGCTAAAGTATGGGCGGCTGTTTTTAGTGTCATGCCATTCGTCGCTTCTGATTGGCCCAGTCCGTGATTGGCTCAACATCGACCCGCAATAGAAGTCAAACAAGGGTTGACAATCATGAGCTCGTGAGAACTCGTTCCTCGCGTGCTTCGTCTTGCGTCCATGGCGCATGCACGCGCAAAGGAAGTAGCGCGAGCGCGTCGGCTCCCAACTGGATTCACCGCGCGCGTGCGCGATCTCGGATCGCGAAACGCGTGACGTCTGCAGTGCGCTGGCCTCGAACTGGCGGAGACCTGCGAGTGGCACTGGTGGGCAGTCGAGCTCCAATCGTCTGATTAGACTCACAACACGAAATTCAACCAAAAGCAGACCCACACTCCAATCCGACGATTGGACTCGAGATGCGCTCGACCGGCAGGACCTGCGATGTCGCCTCTTCCCTGACGATCGCACTTGGCTTCTCGGCCGAAGAGTCCTGCTGGTCCGCCTCGAGCACCTGGCCTTCTCACGACGGAACGGGTGCATGGATTACAGTCTGAACCCAGCTGAGCTCCGGCACAAAAGACTCGAGCGGATATCGAGCGAACGCTGTTCACTGCGAACCCAGCCGCAATGCATTCGCACTCTCCGTGCCTATAGCGCTGCTCCGTTCTGCGTGTGGTGGACACCCTGAGCAGGAATGGAGTCCGATCTCGTTTCTGCGAGCGAGTTCTGCTCCTCGAAGTTAGTTGTCTTCTCTGCTGCCTGCCTGCCTGCCTACCTGCCACCTCCCGACCTTATTGAAGCCCGATGATGCGAACCGAACGCCAGCGTCTCTTGCTGGCGATCGCTTGCTACAAGCTCCTCGTATTGCCAGCCTCGAGTTCTTCCGTGTTTGAGTAAGATGGCAGACACGCTTCCTCTTCGCGAGTTTGATGGACCAGTGAGTGGCGATGTACCTCGCGCAGCGGCCGGCGAAGCGTCGTGTGCGAGATGCAAGAGCCCTCGTGATCACGTGGCCCAGTTGTCCGAGGCTGAAGCGTCCATGCATGCAGCGCGCACAAGTCTTCGGCGTGCAAATGTCTCGACAGTCGTGTCAGCGAGAGTGGGACGCCTGCCACACGTGCGCGTCGCTTCATGCTCCCAACGTTCCTTCTTCTCCGCCTCCCCGCACTTGGCAGTCGCGACATCCAAGCACCGAGACTCTAGCACCATGAGCGCGAGAGCCACCCGCGCCAGCAACCGCAGTTTACTTCTTCTCACCTTCTCACCCAGGCTGCGAAGCCCGAGAAGCTTCGAATTACAACGCAGTAGGAATCGTGCGACGCAACCCACCGTGCAGGATTCCTCTGGCTGTCGACTCCCTCTGTTCATTCACTACCAGCGACACACCCGCTTCCGTGTCTATTACTCGCATTTCTCCTGCCATCAACACACACACTCTCGCCCCAACATGCTGCTGCCGCCGCGTGCGCCGGCGTCTCGGCGCCTGCTTCTCGCCTGCCAGCGGCGCGGCGCCGCGTCGCTGCTGCGCCTCCCGCCGCAGGCGCTGGCCGTCGCGCTCAAGCACCGCGAGCGCGCCTCGCTTTCTCCGCCGCCGCAGCCTTCGCGTGCGGTCGCCGCTCTGACGTCGTCGTCGACGCTGCGTTGCCTCGCGCTCTCGCACGTACAGCAGACGAGCGGCCGGTCGCTGCTGCAGCGCCTCCGCCAGTGGCTTCGTGTGGTGCTGCACGTGGCGAAGCTGCTGGCGCTGGCGAGCCCGCTCGCCGCGTCGGCGCCGCTCGTGCTCGCGCTTCGCGCGCAGCTGCCGGCGCTCGAGCAGCTCTGGTGGGAATACGCGGTCTGGGCGGCGCAGTCGGCGTCGCCGGCGCTGCTCAAGTTCCTGCAGTGGGCGAGCACGCGCCGCGACCTCTTCCCGCCGTCCTTCTGCGACCGCTTCGAGCGCTTCCACGAACACGCGCCGACACACTCGTGGGCGCAGACTGAGGAGACGCTGCGTCTGGCCTTCGGAGACGACTGGCGCGCCACGATGGAGCTCAGCGAGCACCCGATCGGCTCGGGCTGCATCGCGCAGGTCTACCGCGGCCGCCTGCTCGCGACTGGTGACGACGTCGCGGTCAAGGTCATCCACCCGCGCGTGAAGGAGCGCGTGGAGCTCGACCTTGACCTCATGCGCGCCGCCGTGAGCCTGCTCGAGGCGGTGCCGACGCTGCGATGGCTCGGCGGCCGGGACAGCGTCGAGGAGTTCGCGTCGATCATGAACCGCCAGCTCAACCTGCGCACGGAGGCGGAGAACCTCGTGCTCTTCCGCGAGCACTTCCAGCACCGCAAGGGGCTGCGCTTCCCAGTGCCCAACATGGACTACACGACCGAGAGCGTGCTCGTCGAGAGCTTCGAGGCCGGCCTGCACTTTAGCGAGATCACGCAGCTCGACTCGGCGCGGCGCAAGGCCGTTGCGCGCGTTGTGCTTGAAGGGTACCTGCGCATGGTCTTCCTCGACAACTTTGCGCATGGCGACTTGCATCCGGGCAACCTGCTCTTCGACGTGCAGCAGGCGACCGCCACGTCACATGAAGCACGTGGTAAACACAGAAACGGTGTCCACCCTGGCGTGGTGGCGATCGACGCCGGGATCGTGACGAAGCTCGACCCGGTGGATCTACGCAACTTCGTCGAGCTCTTCCACGCTGTGGCGTCCGGCGACGGGTACAAGGCGGGCGAGCTCATCGTGTCTCGGAGCAAGGAGTACAATACGAAGCTCGCGAACGGCGAGCTGTCGCCGCAAAAGTGCAAGGACCTGGAGTCGTTCTGCCACGGCATGGAGCGCATCGTGGCGAACGCGCTCGGGTGGAAGCTCAAGCTGGAGAAAGTGCATGTCGGCTCGTTGCTCCGCGAGGTGCTGGAGCTCTGCTGCACCCACGAGGTGAAGCTCGAGGGCAAATATGCGTCGATCGTGATCTCGATTGCAGTGCTCGAAGCTGTGGGCAGGAAGCTGGACCCGGAGATCGATGTGCTCAAAGTCGCGCGGCCGATCATCGCGCAGTCGCTGATCAAGAACCTTCGCCTGGGCTAGCAGGCGGGCGCAAGAGTACAAGCGCACGAGACGAGCATGCAAATGCATTCAATGCGCATCTCTCTCTCTCTCTCTCTCGCGTCACGATTTGCGGTATGTGAATTCGTACAGCAGGATCGCGACCAAGTGGGAGCGCAGGCGTTCGGCCATTTCCAGCGCGGTCTCGTTCGTGGAGTGGGTTCTCGCCTTGAGGTTGGCGTCGTACTGGACGAGAACTTCTGCCGCGAGCGCCGAGTCATTGACTGCAGCTGGTGAGAAGTGCACGAACGAACGCGTCAGCACTGGCTGGCTAGCGAAGAAACGATAGAGGCATCGATTGCAGCAACAAGTTGTACCATAGTGGAGCGCGCTCCAGCCGTCCTCCTGGACGAACGGAGCACACACGTGCGCGAGATAGACAAATGCACATGCTCAGTCGAGTCGTATAGCGAGGTTGAGTTTTGATCCGCCTTGCTGCAGCAACTCACGTCGGTCTCGTCGATGAACGCTTTCTTGCGCAGCAGCAGCTTGACGATACTCACGTGGTCCTCGCCGCACGCCTGGTCGAGAGTAGCAGCAGCACTGCATCTTTAGACCCGAGCGATGCCCACGCGCATATCGAGAACTTGTGCATTCATCCGACCAGCATCAGAGGTGTCGTGCCGTGTTTCTGCGTCCAGCGACCGAGTCGTGAGCTCGAATCATGCTCTGTACCAACTCCCACGAAGCTACACAAAGACAAGAACGAACACTCACGTCTTTCCGGTTGACCGTGATCCTCCGCACAGGAGCTTTCTCGATCAATCGCTCCACGACGTGCTCATGGCCTCCCATGACGGCGTAGTGCAGCGGTGTCCAGCGCATCTCGAGCTAGAGTCGGCGAAGACACGATGGATGCGAGCGAGCGTCTCAGCGTGAGACGAAGAATATGTGTGTATGACAAAGCATCCACGCATCGGTATTGAAGCACTTGCATCTGGATCGTCGACAGTCGCTTCTTCGTACAAGAGTGTTCGCACGGCAGTCAGCGCTCCCTGGGCATGCGGTTAGCAGCAGTAGCGTCGTCAGATCAAGCCTTTC
>JAASFZ010000884.1:0-11105 GCA_023334075.1 Globisporangium nunn | reverse complement strand
TGTCGAGAGTCCGGCGTGGCTGGTCACAATGGCGAAGCGTGACGAAGCAGCACACGTGATGAAGCGCATCTACGGCGAGGAGAACGTCTCGCTTGCGTTCACATGGTTTGAGCCGCAGACAAGTACCTCGGATGTCGAGACGCCACGTGTCGAGTCTGATGAGCGAGCCGCAGTTGACCAGACACAGGCTTCACATAGCACAGTATCGCAACTCGTCTCGAAGCTCTTTCGACGACAGCTGGTCATTGCGATCGGCATCGCGTCAGCGCAGCAGCTGTCAGGCATCAGTGCTGTCTTCTACTACTCGTCAAGTCTGTTCAAGGACGCCGGCATCTCGGACGACCGCATCGGGAGCTTGATTGTCAACATCATGAACCTCCTCCCGCCGTTCACGACCGGATACTTCGCAAACCGATTCGGCTACCGACGAATCATCCTCTTCGGCTTTCTCGGCATGCTCACGAGTGCCGTCGGTATCACAATCGCTTTCATCACGAACGTCGCAGAGCTTTCGATCGTCTTCACTGGGACATACGTCGCAGTGTACGCAATGAGCCTCGGTCCCCTGGTCTATGTCGTCACTGCCGACTTGTTCCCGGACACAGTGCGCGGCACTGCCGTGTCAATCTGCATCTTCTTCAACTGGCTGTCAAACCTCCTCACTGGCATCAGCTTCCCGTACATCGCGGACGCTCTCAAAGACTTCGGCTTCTTGCCGTTCATCTTGATCCTCGTCTTCTTCTACTTCTTCACACTTCATCTGGTGCCGGAGACGCGAGGCAAGACGAGCGACGAGATCCAGGACGAGTTCCGTAAATTGCGCGAGCACACCTCGCCCAACCACACGGAGGACGGTAGCAACTACTCCGACGTCGCGTAGATTTACCATACTAGTCTTTAGTTTTTTGAAGAATTGTCTCCCGACAAGGAAAACATCCCATCTTGCGCTTTCTTCCGCACACGCTACTACAGCACTGCACCCCAATGCAAGCTGCACGAGCTCTATCCACCGCGCATGCGGTGAGTGATCACCTTGCGGATGTTGTCGGTAAACTCGAAATCAAAAAACGGCTCGATGGGCTTGAACTTGGCTTCTTCGATGCGCTCCTCAAGTTCTAGAAACTCGCTCGCGGCGCACTCTCGCATCTCGATGTGCTTACGTTTGTTCACTGCTTGGTCAGTGAATGGCTGAATGGATAAACAGTTCAGCGCCATGGCTCGCAAGTACGCGATCTCTTTCTGCCGCTTCAGGTTCTGTGACACAGTAAACATGGCGTTGCTGCGTTGGAGAAGATCGAGAGCCCGCATGTACGAGGAACCGCAACCACTCGGCAGCTTCTCTGTCTCGTCATAGGTTGCAAACGCACTCTTCGCCAGCAGCAGCAGGCACTCGCCACGCACGTTCACGTCTCCGTGCTCCATAACCAGCGACATTTGCTCTTCCACCAAAGTCTCTGCTCGGTCGAGAGTCCCCATCGACAAGTAAATCTCCGCCAGCACGAGGTGCGCTTCGGCAAGAAGTAGGTCGTACTGCTGAAGTTGGCAGATCCGAACAACCTCCAACGCCGCGTTCAGTGCGCTGAACGGTGCCTCCGCTCTCGCGCCGCCTTGAAGCACTTGCGCCGTCACGAGAAGCACTCGCGCTTGCAGGTACATCAGCTCGTGGTCGACACAGGTTTTCTCGACGATCCCAAGTAGCGCCAGACTCTCCGAGAGGTCCCCTGTCTCGTTCAGCAGCAGTGCCTTCGCCACAAGAGCTTCGATGTGGGCCGGCAAGTCTTTGTGGACTGGAGATAGTTCGAGCAGCAAGTCGGAGTGCACTTTTGCCCGAAGAAGTTGCCCGCAGCGCAGAGCCCACAAGAAGAAGAGACTGTTGAGCTGACGCTGGATCGAAGCATGATAGATCAGCTCTCCATTTGAGGCATCGTCGATTGTATCCGCAAGGAACAGTAGTCCACGAGCGTAAATGTTTGTGCCTTCAGCGTCCTCGTCCCCAAGCTGACATGACGCCAGACTGCAAACGCTGAGCGCAATTTCGCACGCACTGGCTGCGTCTTGGAAACAGAGGAAGTGTATCCGGTCGAACAGGGCTCCCAGCGTGCGATGTCCAAGCACTTGCCAGCTCACGGCGGACGATAGAGAGAGCTTCCCACTCAACTTCCACATGTGGTCGAGGACGCCGTCCACAGACTTGAACCAACGGATCCCACTCTCGTTCTGCTCCTGCCTGAGGCTCGAATTATCTTGCTGGGCAGCAGCCAGCTGCGGCTGCATGCCTCCATATGCGCTTCGGCCTCCGACTCCTGAGCTTCCGTTGCTCGCGCTCATCATCGAAGACAGTGTAGTCACGCTCCGCATGGTTTCTTGCAAACGGTGCCAGATATGAAGAGGGCGAGGAGATGGTGCTTGAGATGCGTACACTACTGGGAGAAAGTGAGCGGCATGGAGGTCCTGGAACGAGCTGAATCGATCGGTGCTTGGACCTCGCAGGATATCGCTCTCAATCTGGGTAAGCGAAGCCAGCGTCTCAAGCGACGGAAGCCGGAGTTCTTTTGCGCGCTCGATGCAGCTCGCCAGGAGCCCCAGCACCTGCTCTTTCGGCCTTCCCAGCTTCAGGTACACGCGAATGAGCCATGACAGCGCAAATGCCACACAGACATGATCACCATAGTGTTGAGCCACCCGAATGGCTTCTTGCACGCTTTCGTACGCCGCTTGGTGGTGATCAAACACAATCTGCAGTCCTGCAAGGTTGAGTGCTGCGTACTGGATCCCCGTTCCGTGGAAATGCATACCACCTGCTGAAGACCTGGACGCACTGAACGTCGAGTTCCCGTTGGCATCGACCGACTCGGAATTATTTGTCTGTGTGCTAATCTTCGTCGACGAGAGTGCGATGTCGTGATACTGGTGCAGACTGTCGAGCGCACCTTGGTAGTCTCGCCGGCGCAGAAAGTCCAAATACTTGACGTACAAGACGCTTGCGGTCGAAGTGTCTGTCTCGGTCACCTGGCGCAGCTGCTCGCTGAGCAAGTCACCGTCCACCCGCGCGTTCCCGTTCGCTGCGCGCTCGCGCTCGATCGTCCGCATCATGTCGTGGAGAATGTAGCTCATCTGGTCGTGCGTCCACACTGAGACGTCGAGAGGATCAGTCGATACCGCAGAGACGAGTGAGGGAGCGGTTGTTCTGCTAGTTGACGGCTGCGACGGCGACTCTGCCGACGAGTGCGAGCTCTGTGTGATTGGCGCAAACCCCGTCGAGCCAACTCCCGCCATTCGAATCGGAATCGGGGACAGTAGCATGTCGTCACCGGCATCGCCTCGCCACAGAAACTCTGCCGACTGCCTGGAGCTCTCGGACGTCGGCGACGCATCGACGTCCATCTCCATGGAGTCGTCGTCGCCCTTGCTGTCGCTCTCTGCGGCCTCGCTGAGAGCTTCTTCGCTGGGACTCGGATCACCGGCGGTGGCGACAGCTGCGCGCGCGCGCGCCTCGTCCTCCTGGAACCGCGCCACGTACTGCACAACATCGTCGTAGAGCCGCGAGATGCCGTCGAAGAGCTGCCGGTTGATCGCGAGGAGAAACTTGCGCACAAAGACACCGAGCGGGCTCTGACGCGTCAGCAACGAACTTGTCGAGTCACCAGTGTCCCCGTCCACCGCGCCGCGCGGCACGACGCACTCGGCCACGCGGTCGACGACGTTGGCCACCGCATCGGGCGAGTCGACGGTCGCGAGAATGCCCACGAGGACGCTGGAGAGCGCGAGGAAGTCCTCGGCGTGGTCCACGCGGCGCTGCAGACGCCGCAGCAGGCTCGCGAGCGCCGTAAAGCGCGCGCCTGCGCGCCCACAGACTTTCAATCCATCACGTTCTACATATACAACAAGAGACGAGGGAGACACCACCACCGACCGTCGCCCGCCACTGGTTCCGCCAGCGGCTGCTGGAGCTCGTCGACGAGAAAGAGCGCGAGCGCGTTGAGCGACGCTCGCGAGACGGAGCGCTGCTCGCCGTCGCCGGAGTGCTTGTCCTGCGCGCTCTCCTGGCTCTGGCGCACAAGCTCCGCGATGAGAATACTCACGCTCAGCACGTAGCTGTTGCCGACCATTTTGCACCGCGTGATGGGATAGTGACAAAATTCAAGAAGGTTGTAGTTAGCTCACCTGCGTTTTGGCACTACCGCATCTCTCCTGTAGAAGTGCCAGCCTTCTGATACAGGCAAATGCAATAGTGATAAAGCGCAGGGACACGCTTTACCCTCCACTGCACTTAGCTCCAGCATCGGCGCCGCCGCCACTGTAGCGCCACTCGCTCGCTCGTTCCCTCCACGCTCCACCAGCAGCTGCAGCCACCATATCCGCCCGAGCATCTGCCGCTGGCGCTGATGCGCCGCCGCCGCCCGCCGCCGCCGGCGACTCCAACCCGCTGCTGGCGCTGCAGACGGTCGTAGCAGGGGAGCTCGCGCCTATCAAGCAGCGCAGCCGCGCGGCGCAGCAGCTTGAGAGCCACTTCCGCGCGCTCGCGGCGCCGGCGCCCGCGCTCTTCACCGCCTTCGAGCCCTACCTTCCGCTGCTCGTGGCCATCGCCACGGCGCCGGCCAAAGCCACGCGAGAGGTGCAGGAAAGCGTCTCGCGCATGCTGCGCGCGCTCGCTGGTCACAGCCCGCACAAGTACGTTGCACAGGGTTATAGCTCTTGTGCGCTTGTGGCGACTGGGGCGCGCGCTCACAGCCACTGCTGTTGCCGCTGTTGCTGAAGGTTCGTCGAATGGGTCGCGCAGAACCTGCACGCGCATCCCGGTCACGACGTCTGGTTCATCGAGTGGACGTGCGGCTTGCTCGTCGAGGCAGAGCTCCGGATACCACGCGCGGACGCGCTTGAACCCAACGCAGCATCCGCCGTCAGAGCCGGAGTGTGGAAAGAGAAGACGATGGAGTTCCTTGAGTTCGACACGGCAATGACGCGCGCCGTCGCTCTCTGGCGCGGTATCTTGGACTACACGAGCGACGTGGAAGTGGTGGCTCAGGTCGCGCGCTCTGTTCTATACTTGCTCACTCTCGAAGGCAGCGTCCAGTTCCAGTGGCAGTCGCTGCTGCTGAAGAAGCTGCAGCCGCACTTCGTGAACATCGCAGATGTGCTCATCGGGTGGGCAATGAACGCGAGTCCGCACTGCTTGTTCCGGTGAGAAGTCCGACTCTTTTTGCGGTATGTTGCGTATCGCTACGTCATGCTTACGTCGTCTTTGTCGCCTCTTGGCGCATGGCAGGGAGGAGATAGTGTCACTGCTGGACGCGCTTCGCCAGCTGTGGGCGGATAACAGCGTCTTCAGCACCCAGTTGCTGTCTTCGTTCGCGCAGGTCCGCTCACACAAACTGCTCTTGACTGTGAATATGTAGCGCTCGCTCGATGCTGATGCTGATGGGTGATGTGCGCAGGATATTGAGTCCATGGCCACGTCGAGCGAACCGCTCGCGGCGGATGACAACGATCGCCTCGATACCGTGGTGGTGTGTTTCATGTTGGTAGCGCGAAGTGTCCCTGACCTTGGTGGGTCTTGATCTCAATGGCGGCTGCTGCGGATTGAGTGCGCTCTTGCTTACTTTACGCTTGTCCCATCAGCCTTCGCAGCGTCGGACGAAGTCGAGAACCTGCTCTCCAGAGTTCTTCGATGTGCTACACTGTCCCGCCACGGAGTTTTCTCGTACGTAGCATCACACTAAGTGTATCATCTGTACTTTAATCACCCACGCTTGCATACTGCTGGTGTGTCTGTGTCCTGGATCTGTGTGGTGCACAGAGTATTCTGCCTGTCGAAGTGCGCCGACTTCCTGCTGTCCATCTCGTCGTCACGCGTGGACCGGTTTCCCGCTCTCGCGGTGCGCGCTGTCCGCTTCCTACTGACCCAGACCGCTCTGCTGTTTCGAAGCCACGATTGCGAGCTTGCTGGGGTGAGTTACATCCTTGATAAAGCAAGAGAGTTGCTGCAAAGCGGGATTGAGACGATGGGTGGCCAAATGGAGGGCAAGGAGGACGCAATGGAGCTCCTACAAGGTTCGGTTCGCGTCCCTGGAGAAGCGCAAAAGGAACTGCCGCGAAAAATCGTCAAGGCTCTGCTTTCGTTCTCCAGCCTCAATGTGCCGAAGCTGCTGGCTCAGCTTGTCGTTCTCCTCGCCCAAGTCGGCGGCGCAGGTGCTCTCAAGGTAAACCTTTTCTTCAAGTTGACAGTTGTTTGCTATTTCTTTTCTTTAAACAGCTTGTCTAAAAGAGCTAGACGAACCATGTGTTTGTTTTCAGATTCTCGCTGAGGATGCGCTTCGAAGCACATCGAAGGCGAGGGCAGATCAGCGGACATACAGCCTATTCTGCGCAGCTTGTTTCGTTCTCGCAGTCAAGTGCGCCACCCCATACCTGCTTCAAGATGACGAACCGGAACTCGAAGCTGTGATGAAGATTTTGAGCAAGAGATGGAGAGCAAGACCTACATCCAGGGAGCAGTGGTGGTACTCTCGGGTGCTGGTGAAGGTTTCTCGCGCATGCTTCCGTTGGCTCGAGATGTCGCGAAACAGTGCGTCGTCCATCGCTGACGACTTGAGTTCCAACATCATCCGGTCATCGGTGGGAGAGCTCGTCGCAGACAACTCGGCAACTGCGCTGGAGAGAACATGCTTCAGCGAAGCAGAGGTGTTTGGCCTCATCGAGTTGCTGCTCTCGAGACAATCGTCGCAGTCAGAAATCCCACGCCAGTATCTACTCGTGATCGCCAACAAGGTGAAAGCGCGCATCGGCAGGTCAAAGGGCGAGACAAGCAATGTGTGTGTTCGTATCCTCAAGAAGGTGGCGTCCCAGTACGGAGTCTCGAACCTCGGACTTGTTATGTTCGGGATCGGCTTGGATCTCGTGCTTGACCCCGATATCGGAGTCGATGGCGTCACGATGTGCGAGGTTTTGTCCAAACCAGCCATGTCGATGCTCGTGGCAAGGGAACCGTCAAGCCGTCCGAAGCCAGTCTCGAAGCCAGATGTTGCTGATTTTTCGGCTTTGGACTTTGCGAGCGTCGTCACAGCATTGAGCATGCGGGACAGCAGTGTGCGAGCGTGGCGTCAATTGTGCTTCATGGTTCAGACGCGATCGCACAGCGAATCCGATGAGCGCAGCGGCTCAAGCGTTACTTCTTCAAACGCCTCGTTGCTCCTCAAAACTGTCCGACAAGCAGCCGCCTGGTGTGTTCAAAACAGACTGCGAACACATTACGGAGGACCAGCGCAGACGTTTTCGAGTATCGAGCGCCTTCTAATGGCGCATGCAAACCCGGAGCTCGACGTAGAGGCAGCCGGCAACGGCGATACCAGCGTCGATGAGAAGGTGAGCAAGAGTCATGCCGCTGTGAATGCGAGCTTGTCCACGTCGATGGTGCTGGAGTTCGTCAGTGCGTTGGAGACATACATCTCGAACGCGGCGTTTGCAGTGACCGAGGAACAGCGCGATCCGGATAGCGAAGCATACAAGACGCTCATGTTCTACAGAGCGAACAAGCGAGTCTGCGAGGACTGGCTTAGTCGAATACGCCCACTTCTCTTGGAAATCTCGGAAAAGCTGTTGATTCCCGATCTTGCTAGGCACCACGCCCACGCGATCGTCTCAGCGTCGACTCGTCGATTGACGAGATTATTGGGACTAGCGCACACCCAGTCACCATCCTCAAGTCTGAACGACATCCAGCACGCGACGAGCGACCTCGACTCAGCTCTGTTTGTGCTCTGCAGAGCTTTTTGTCAGTCAAAAGACGTGGACTCGATCGTGGGGTTCGAAAAGTGGCGAGATTCGCTTGTATCGGAGCTCGATAGCCGAGTGCAAGCGCAGATGGGTCATGAAGTTGGATGGGGTGAATGTTGGGATCGACCGCTGTTCCCGTGGATCAAGGCAGTTCGATTAGCAGCCGAGATGCGGTATGAAGACGCTGCGGTTGAGTATGAAGCTGTTCTCAGCGGGCTGCTTTCTGGACACTCGCAGGCATTTGGACAAACGGTTGACCGTGAACCTGAAGTCTTGTCAGACCCGGTGCGGTATCTTCGGATGTCGCCAAGTGCTTTGCTTGGGTGCCTCAAGCACTGCGCCGCGTGCTACTCTGCAACTAGAAGCTGGAGCAAGCTGCGTGCGTTTGTGACGAAGGTTATCGCCTTCGTGTCTTCATTCGAAGGAGAGTGTGAGTCGATCCCTACTGCCTTGCGAAAGATGCGCGAGTGCTGCTCTGTCTGGAAGATAGAGCTCGATTGGATCTCCGCTCTCGAAGCTACTGAAAACGAGACCAATCACGACTTGGTGGTCTCAAACGAGGTGATCGAGGGCGAGTTGAGTACACTGAAACGCTGGGAGATCCTCTCCGAACAAGATCGGCGAAATGTCGCCCGCCAAGACTTCAAGCGCGATGTTGCAGAAGACTATGAGCGACTACGAGCAGATTTAGTCTCGCTGGCTATGCAGCCGAGTGTGTCCGGTCCGATTGCCGGCGAGTTTGTCGGAAAGGGTGCTGAACGCGTGTTGCTGCGCCTTCTGGATCTGTCACAAAACACAGGAGGCTTGTTCTCACCTCCAACGAGTTTTGGTATCACTGACAAGGCCATCGCGAAAATGCCAGTGTTGAATCCTGCCTGGCATGATTCGGGCTTGTGGAGCAAAGGGTCACCCGGGCGAACATTGGCGCTTCTGCGTCACGATTGTTCAACGGATATCCAGGCAAAGGAAGTCAGTGTTCAACACCTCGTGGAAGTCGCGAAGCTTGCACGGCAGCAGAGAAATTTCGAGCTGGCAGCCCGTGTTCTTAGTGAAACCGCATCTCTTCCAGGGGGTCAATGTCAAGACCTGGTGACTCTGGAGCGAACGCAGCTACTTTCTTCGCTAGGTTTCCACGGCGAATCGGCTGGGTTGCTTCAACAACTTTGCGAACAAGTCGTCAGCGCAAGCTCCAGTGGATGGAACGGAACCGTGCAAATCGAACCGTTGCTCCGACAAGCTGAGGCATGTGATCAGCCACAGACACTCGAGGGCATGGCTTTCATGAATTCGCTAGTCAGTCGTGTCGAATTTGGAATGTCAGGTGACCTGAGCGACCTGAGCTTGCACGAACCGGTCGATCTGGCTCAAGATATGAAGGGCAAACTTCTTGCCGTTGCAACCAAGATCGAGCGATCTTCTAGTCGAGCGTGGTTGCAGTACGGTCACTGGTGCTATTCAAAGGCGAAACAAGAGACAGAGCGAATCGCAGCTCGGAATGGCTACATCGAGATGACCATAGCAGAAGAAGCGCGGCTTGTGTATCTGTTGGATGCGTTGAGGCTGGACAAGAGCGACCGTGATGCTGTGGTTCGATGCTTTCTGCATTTGATAGAAGACGACGGCTTGGTTGCTCAGCGGTATGAAAATCTTCGGCAGTTTTGTCTTCTTCGCGCACCTGCGGGAACAGATCAAGACATAGTGGACCAAATTGTGTCGCTACAGCAGACAAGCCACTCTCGATCTCTACGGTTCCACAAGCTCGCGGTTGATGGGTACGGAAGCTACCTAGTCGCTGCCGGCACCAACAGTGCACAACAGACGACTAGCGTCGCTCTTCGTATTCTTCGGCTGCTCACAAGCTTCGGCGCCGAGCAGGTGGTGGCGAGTGCTGTGGGAGAAGTCTTCGAGCACAGTCCCATTGCTCCTTGGCGAAAAACCGTTCCTCAGCTCTTATCACGTGCGGCCCACCCAGTCCTTGCTATCACATCGCTGATTCGCAAACTGCTTCAACGCTTGGCGCGCCACTCGCCTCGGTTGGTTGTGTATCCAGCGGTGGTCGACTCGCTGTCACCAAGATCCAAGGAAGCGGAGAGTTCTGGACTTGGGGAGACAGGAAAGCTGGAAGCGGTGCTCAAAGAGTTGAGAGCAGAGTCCGGGGATCTTATCAACGGTGTTCGATTGCTGGTGGCTGAGCTTCAGCGGATATCGATACTGTGGGATGAAGCCTGGATCAGTACCTTGATCAAATTGTCTGCAGATGTGTCGCGAAGGGCGAATACTCTGGAAAAGGAAGCTGCACGAGTGGATAAGAACCTGTCGCTGTCGCTCGATGAAAAGGCCGATTTGGCGCGGCGCAAGTTTGTCGCGATCATGAAGCCAATCCTTGTATCCGTTGAGAGACTGTGGGACGAGACTTGCGGTCGAGCGAGGGATGTGGATGTGCTGACTCCTCATGAGCGGCATTTCCTGCACCATTACGGCGGACTGATCGAAGGTGCGACCTCGCGGCTGCGAGATGCGTGCAATGCTGACACGGTTTTCGATGCTGCGGTGGGGCTACCGGGACCAAGTTTTGTTTGGAATCCGTTCGTGGAGATCCTCAAGTCATTGCAGAGCTCGACAGGGCGAAACGAGAATCTTCCGCTCGACGAGATTTCTCCGGCGATGGCTTCGGTTTCAGCAAAGCACTTCTCGATCAATATGCCAGGCATTCTGTCATCGAATGTCGAAAACGCGTCGGATGCCACGGTATCGGTGCGAGAGATCCGCTCAACAGTGTTGGTGCTTCGGACGAAGACGAAACCTAAGTGTTTGGAGTTTGTTGGCTCGGACGGAAAGCCGTACAAATATTTGCTGAAGGCACGTGAGGATCTACGTCTCGACGAGCGAATCATGCAGTTTTTGAAGACAGTAAACGAGTTCCTCAGGGCTGACTCGTTTGCCATGGCTCGAGACTTGTCCGCGCAGAACTACAGCGTGATTCCTTTATCTCAAAACTCAGGATTGATCCAGATGATTCCAGACGTGACGCCGATGTTCCAGGTGTACTTGAACCGGAACGACCAGTCGAGCAGCAGTATCGCCACCAGTTCACGAGCTGCAAATGTGCCAGAGTCTCCATCGAGCAGAACTGGCGGTGTGTCGTCAAGCAGTCACACAATGCAACAGCAATCGCCGACTGCTGCTTTCTATGCAAAACTCAAGCAATATGGGATTACGGACATCTCTCCGAACCAGAGGCAGCATTGGCCCGAGTCTGTGTTACGGCAAGTGTATCATGACCTCGTTACACAGCGATCCCGGAACATTTTGCAACAAGAAATCGCATTGGG
>JAASFZ010000883.1:0-11108 GCA_023334075.1 Globisporangium nunn | reverse complement strand
GAGTGGGTGGATGATGGTCGCGGTGGTGAGCTTCGTCAGGCGACAGCGTATCGATTGCCTGGATTCGAAGTTGTCTGCTATGCTTCGCTTGTCTCGCTGGATGTGCATACATGAAGCGTCGCGATGCCATGCAAAGGTCGCGAGGTGCCATTTCATTGCTCTCCGAATCGCAAGCAAGTCCATCGTTGCACTGCACTTGCTCGTCGTAACATACGCAAAGGAAGGAAGTCGTGACGATGTGGCTGCGGCGCTCGCTCTGGCTGCTCGTGCTGTGGACATCGATGGCGAGTCTAGCGCCGCACACTGCAACTCTTCTCGTCAGCGCCGTCGTGAAGCGCACGCGCGCGCAGATGCTGCAGCAGCAAATCCGCGGCGCCACGACGGTCAACTACAAAGACACACTCGTCAACATCCGCGCGGTGAACAGCTCGAACAGCTTCGAGCTCGTCGCGCGCCTGCCGCTCAAGCACTTCGAGTTCAAGTACGACGCGCACGCCGGACGCACGCAACTCGGGTGTCTCGGGGACGAGATCCACCAGCTACTCCCCGACGGCGTGCGCGTCGTACCCCAGCGCTTCGTGTTCGACCAGGAGCGCCAGCGCATCGCGCTGCAGAACGTCTACGTCGTTGACAAGGACGCGCTCTTCATGCACAACCTCGCGGCGACGCAGGTGATAATTCGCGAACTGCAGACCCACGAGGCGCGGCTGCATGAGCTGCAGCGGTCTGTGGCAGAGCACGAAGAGCGACTCGTCGAGCTGCAGCAGTACCTGGAGCAAGAGGCGAGCGCGCAGCTGGTGGAGAAGCGCAAGATCGCTGAGGCGGAGGTGGCGCGCGCCGAGAAGCTGATCGAGGAGGCGCGCGTTCGAGGTGACGAAGAGCGCGAGACGCTGGCGCTGAAGAAGCAGAACGACCTCGAGGTCGAGGACACGAAGCACCAGCTCGCTCAGCAGCGCTTGCAGGCAGAGGACGCCGCGCGACTGAACCAGAACCGCGACCTCGTCGCGCTCCAGGAGGAGTCGAGCATCCGGATGGAGATCAAGCGGCGTGAGACTGAGGAGGTGCTCAAGGAGCGCCAGCTCGCTGCCGACCACGAACGCGCGCTGCTGGAGCGCAACACGACGCTTGAGAAGGCGGCGATCGACGTTGAGGGTCGCATCAAGCAGCAGCGGCTGAACCAGGACATCGAGATGGCGCAGCTGCAGCAGCGCCTCGAAGCCGACCGCGTGAAGGTCATGCAGGCACTACAGGCGACCTTCGACAACATCGGGCGGGGCGCGATGGTGCTGCTATCGGACAAGGAGAAGCTGACCAAGTTTGTCGGAGGCTTCGTCGCGCTCGCCGCCGGGATCTACCTCAGTCGCGAAGTGGTCCGCATCGCAGGCAAGCTGATCGAACAGCGACTCGGCAAGCCGTCGCTCGTGCGCGAGACGTCACGCTCCAGCGGGCTCTGGGGCTTTGTGAGCGCGCTGTTCACGTTCTGGTGCCGTAATAAGGCTAAGCAGGACGAGCTCGCGGATGTGGTGCTGAGCTCGTGGCTAGAGACGCGTGTGCTCGAGATCGCCAAGTCGACTCGGAACTCGATTCTCCATGGCGCACCGTACCGCCACTTGCTGCTGTACGGACCGCCAGGCACGGGTAAGACGATGGTCGCAAAGCGGCTCGCCAAGTCGTCCGGGATGGACTACGCGATCCTGAGCGGTGGTGACGTGGGTCCGCTCGGCTCGGACGCCGTGACCGAACTGCACGCGCTGTTCCACTGGGCGAACTCGTCGCCGCGCGGCGTGCTGATCTTCATCGACGAGGCGGAGGCGTTCCTGGGCTGCCGCGCGACGCGCAAAACGCACATGAGCGAGGCGATGCGCAACGCGCTCAACGCGCTGCTCTTCCACACCGGCGCGCAGTCCAAGCATTTTATGCTTGTGATCGCGACGAACCGGCCGGAAGACCTCGACATGGCCGTGACTGACCGCATTGACGACACACTGCATTTTGATCTGCCAGAAGAGTCGGAGCGCGTGCGGCTGCTGCAGATGTACTTCCGCGAGTACGTTGGGCACATGCCGACGGCTGTCGCGGGTGGCGGAGGAGATAGCGATAGAGGGACTGCGAAGACGAAGAACGCGACGAAGACGAGCGTGCATCCGCTAAACAGCGCTGCCGCGATGCAGCAGTACGGCGCCATGACGGAGAGCATGAGTGGACGCGAGATCGCCAAGATGATGCTGTACCTGCAGAGCATCGTGTACGCGCAAGACGAGGTGGTTGTGACACCGCAGCTCATCGATCGCGTCGTGAGGGAGAAGGTCGACGAGCACAAGCGCAAGCTGGAGCTCAAGCACTACAAGGAGGTCTGAGGCGAATGTGGATGAGAGGTGGCACCGCCTTCGCTTGATACCATGGAGTGTTCGTGAACAATGGTAGCAATTCTTGCACACCGCTGGCAATGGTGCTGGGCAGAGCAAACCGACCCCCAGTAGCTTTTTAGGTCGCACAAGAGACGCTTCGGTATCCTTGCAAGAAAGGCGGGTGAATGCAGTTTGCCACGTTGCGCTCGCAGTGTTTGCACCTCGCGAAGCTGCAGGTCCGACACGCGCGCATCACGCTGTTGGCGTCGTGCTGGCTGGTTGCACGTCTTTTCACGTTGAAGCTCCTCCCGTCGGGCGCACGTCGGAACCTGGAGGAAATGAGGTCGCTTGAAGAGGATCACCTTCGAGCCGTGGTCGCGCGAAGGTCGCCCCAAGAACTGATTCAAGATTCGCAGAAGAAAGCCACTTCACTTCACAATCTGCCACCAAGCACCCAAGCAAGTAGACCTCCCCAGCCCCCCTCCCCCCCTCCGAAGAGACATGAGCTCCTCGCTGAAGATCGTCGTCTCAGGCGCCGCCGGCCAGATCGCCTACTCGCTGCTGCCGCTCAGTGCGTTGCGCCGCATTGCATATTCGCTCTCTCGCGTAGCGGATGCCAATGGCGATTCTCTACGTTGGTGCTGACTCGCTCGTGGGGTGATCGACACGCTCGAACCTACCAGTCTGCATCGGCCACGTGTTCGGCCCTGAACGCCGCGTGAGCCTGCGCCTGCTGGACATTCCCGTGGCGCAGGAGGCGCTCGAAGGCGTCAAGATGGAGCTGCAGGACTGCGCGTTCAACCTCGTGGACGAGATCGTGACTACGTCCGACCTCGAGGTCGCCTTCCGGGACGTGGACGTCGCGATCCTTGTCGGCGGCTTCCCGCGCAAGCAGGGCATGCAGCGGTGCGTGACCATCAGTAAGGATGAGTGACAGACAGATAGATGCTCACTGTGTCACTTGCTTGCTGCTGGCGACCTCTATCTACCTGCAGCAAGGACCTGATCGAGAAGAACGTGACGATCTTCAAGGCGCAGGGCGAGGCGCTCGAGAAGTTCGCGCGCCGCGACGCTAAGGTGCTTGTGGTCGCGAACCCGGCGAACACGAACTGTCTCATCGCGATGGAGAACGCGCCGAGCCTCCCGCGCCGCAACTTCTCGGCGCTCACGCGGCTGGACCACGAGCGTCTGCGGTCGTTCCTCGTCGAGCGCGTAAATGAGACGGCTGCGGCTAGCGCCGCCAAGATTTCGGCCAAGGACGTGCGCAAGTGCATCATCTGGGGCAACCACTCGAGCACGCAGGTGCCGGACGTGACGCACGCGGTGGTGCGCGCGCAGCCACTTGCGGGGATCGTGGACGACGCCGACTGGGTCGAGAACAAGCTCGTCAAGGACGTGCAGGAGCGCGGCGCCGCGATCATTAAGGCGCGCAAGCTCTCGAGCGCCATGTCGGCCGCCGCGGCGGTCGGTGCGCACCTGCGCGACTGGTTCACCGGCACGCCCGACGGCGAGTTCGTGTCGATGGCCGTCTCTTCGGACGGCAACACGTACGGCGTGCCCGAGGGGCTCATCTACTCGTTCCCGGTCAAGTGCACGGGCGGCGGCGCGTACGAGATCGTCGAGGGCCTCTCGGTCTCGCCGCGTATCAAGGCGATGATGGAGGCGACGGCCAAGGAGCTCGCCGAGGAGCGCGCTGACGCCGTTGAGATCCTGTCGCGTTACTAGATCCGTTCGGTTGCAAGTAGCTGGTCGTTTGTGTATGTTCCATGAGGAGGAAGAGGAAGAGAAGGTAGGCGATCGGGTATGGGAGTGCGAGACTTCTGTCTCGTTGCCAGGTTGCCGCGATGATCCGCAACCATTTGAATTGACATCAACGTGAACGCAACTACAGCAGCGGAATCTTCTGAATCGCGCACTTGCTCACGCTGTAAGGTTCTTGCGCATCTGCACCAGTCGCCGCGCCAGGAGCTGGTGGCGCAGACGATCCTTCTCCTGCAACTGGAGCGCACGATACTGGCGCTGGCGTTGCGGCGAGATCGTGTCGCCACCGCTGCTGGTGAGACCTGACCCAGTGGTCCCACTTGATGACGACGATGTTGCGGCCGCTGACCGCTTGGCACTCGACTGAGATGCTTGAAGCTGCAGATGAGAATTACTTGTTGCTGCTGTCAGTTCTCCATGCAGCAGCGAGTGCAGCAGCGAAGTCTGCTGGGACGTGGCTCCTGTCCTGGATACTGCAGGGGCTGGCACCTTGCCGGTACGTGCTGCCTCTGCTGCTGTGGCGGCGACGGCAGGACGAACCACGTTCTCGCAGCTACGTATCAAGTCCCAGAGTCCCGGGAGCTTGCAGACAGTCTCGAAGTGCTTCTCCGGCGAAGAGTCCTCCGCGCCGACGTCACCGTTGGCATCGGCCCCCAAGTCTTTGCTGTCAGTGAAATCCGGGGTATGCTTCTTCATGCTACAACCACGAATGTGCGCTGCGCCAAGATCGTCGACGTCGAACGCGCGCGCACCACAGCACGAGAACTTGGCGTCCGAGCCGAAGCCCGCGACGAATCCCGAGTGGAACACGCACCCGTGCAGCTCGAGAAACGCAAAGTAGCGCTTACACGTGCTGCAGGAGAAGCAGTTCGTGGACGCCCAAAGGTACCAGTACGCCGCGTTCCAAGACACTGCATCCGGTGCGTTCGTAGCCGAGGCGTTCTTGTCGGTTCCTCCCATGAGCTCGCGCAAGAAGTCGTCGAGACGCCAGCCTGAGCGTGCTTCGTGACGCGCTACCAACTCGCCATGCACGCCGATCTGACGTGGTCCGAGCGGACAGGTCAGCACCGCCTGACTCGTCTTGAGGTAGACATTCCCGCAATTGATGCAGCGCTCGACTCGGTTCTCGGGCTCACGCAGCCGGCGCACGAGCGCCTCGAGCTTCTTCTTGTGCAGCTTCGAGAGGATCTTGTCCTTGGGATCGTGCAACGCTTGGAGTTGCTCGGCGCTGCAGCGCTCGGCGATCTTGGCGATCGTGGTGTCCGAGAGGCACCCCAGGTCCACGCGGAGCTGCAAGAACGCCTGCATGCGCGTTGTGATAAAGCGGACGCACTCGTTCACGAGCGTCTCCATCTGCAGGAACTCCGACGAAACGAGGATCGATGCGATATTATCGAGCGAGAGGCGCGGCGATGACGGCGGCGACGACGACGACAGTGTCGATGAAGACGATCGCTTGCACTCCGCCCTGTTCGTGTCACTCGTTGACTCGATCAGCGACACCTGCTGCTGCTGCTGCTGCTGCATGTACGCCACGAGCCACGCAAAGACCTCGACGTCGCAGTGCACGGAGATGTCGATCTCGTCGTGCTCGTTCGACTGGTTGAGGTACTTCTGGAAGTACTTCATGTTGGTGAGCAGCACGTCGCGCCTGCACACGAAGTCCTTGGCGCTCTTGCGGTACTCGTCGAAGACGTGGATGAGTACATTTCGGCTACTGGTGTTGGTGCTCGCACCGGCGGCAGCGAGCGAAGAGCCTCTACTTGCCGAAGATGGCGACGATGTCGGGCGAGGGATCCGTGAGCGAGGGCTCAGCATGCAGCTCCTCTCGCAAAGGCGAACTCGGCGTCTGGTGGTCTCAAGAAGGCGCCGATTGGTCAGGTGACCAAGCACTCTTACGAGTACTCGATAAGGGACAGCAACCTCGATGCGAACTAAGTGGTCGTTCTCATGAATACATTAGAGTTAATGCGCTACTTGTTAGCCCGCGAGCTTCCTCGGCTTGCCTAGCTAACTAGCCGTCGCTCGCGGTCCGTCTAAGCGTCGATGTTCTGCGTCGGGCCAAAGTACTCGTAGTGGAGTTGTGTCGTGGGTGTCTGCCACTCGTGGGCGAGCCCCTTGTGGACTGTGGAGAGGAAGTCCGGCGGGCCGCAGAAGTAGAACTCGCAGTCCTTGCTCGGGAGCAGTCCCTCGAGCTTCGCGAGGTCGAACCAGCCGCCTTCCGAGTCCAGGACTGTGTGGGTCGTCAGCATTCCCGGGTGTGTCTTCGCCAGCTCCGCGAGGTGCTTGTTGAATGCCAGCACGTTCGCGTCGCGAGCGTACTGCACGAAGACAACGCGCTGCTTGAGTCCCGCGGTGACCGCGGCGTCGAGCATGCTCAGCAGCGCCGTCACACCCACACCACCCGCAAGGAACACGATCGGCTTGTCACTCTTCTTGAGCACGAACTCGCCGCAGGGCGGAGCGACGAGGAGCGAGTCGCCCACTTCGATGTTGTCGTGCAGGTGGCACGAGACGATGCCGTTCGTGGAGGCGTCGGTGCGCTGCTCCTTCTTGACCGAGATGCGGTACTCGTTCGTCTCGGGCGCGTTCGAGATGCTGTAGTTGCGCAGGAGCACGTTCTCACGGAGCTTGTCGAACTTGAGGCAGATGTACTGGCCGGGCGCGAAGGGCAGGAGCGGCACGCCCGGCTCCTTGCTCGCGAGGTAGAACGACGTGATCTCGTCACTCTCGCGCACCTTGCGCGCCACGCGGAGTTCGCGGAAGCCGGACCAGCCGCCGGGTGTGGCCTCATTCGCGGCGCGCGCATCCTCCTCGGCGGCGATGAGCAGGTCGGCGAGGAACCAGTAGCCCTCAGCCCAGGCGTCCATGATCTCGGGGGTCGCGGCGTCCTTGAGCACAGTCTTGATCGCGCCAAGCAGGCAATTGCCGACGATCGGGTAGTGCTCCGGGCGGATGTCGAGGCTCACGTGCTTGTGCACCATGCGCGCGACGGCATCCGTGAGGTTGCCGAGGCGGTCAGCATTGGCGGCGAAGCCAAAGACGGCGTTCGCGAGCGCGCGCGTCTGGTGGGACGTCGACTCGCCTTCCTCGGTCTTCACGCGGTGGTGCGACATATTGAAGAGGTTGCGCACCTCCGGGTGCGTGCTGAACATAGTCTTGTACATGGTGCTCGTGATGGCCGTGCCGTACTCCTTGACGACGGGCGCCGTGGCCTTGAGGATCTCGATCGTGCCGGGCGACATGGTGCGCGGCCACTCACGCTGTCCGTCGGCGCTGGTCCCCATGGCGGCCGAGAGCACACGCTTGCTGGACGGGCCGGAGGAGGCGGCGCGGCGCAGCGAGGTCTGGACGGCGGTGCGCAGCATCTTTCGCTTGGAGGAGAGGGTGGGAGCTTGGAGCTTGGCGCTTGGAGAGGAAGAGCTCGAGAAGAGCTTGAGTGGCGCGAGGCGAATTTGTGAATGAGCTTTGCTTGACTCGTGGTCTTGCGTCACCACTTGCAGAGAGTGCCTTGCATCCACCACCACCCCCAGAAGCAACAGCGATGAAGCAGCAGCGATGAAGCAGCAGCGATGAAGTACCAGAGATGAAGCAGCATAGATGGAGCAGACAAGCAAGATAAGATGATGAGATGACCAGTTTGCTGCCACGTACGCAAAAAGACACGCGCGACGTTTCAGAACCGGATGATGATGGATGAGTTATCACCAATTAACCTGCTACCAGTTACGCCTCTCAGCTGCAGCTGCGGGAACAACTCTATGTAGGTTGATAGTACTAGCAGTCTGACACCGCGACATCGGTGGCGGCGCTTGAAACGATGATGATCTCGATCGTCTTGAGCTGATTGCAGTTAAGTGGGAAGACGTCGCGGTCCACTATCGTGCCGCAGTCGTCGCAGAGCGTCTGTGAGGCATGTAGGTGGCCCTACGCCATGCTAGTGCTTCCGGTGGTATTGGTACTCTCAGGGTCGCTGGTACAGCGCGCGCGTCTCTTTTCACGGTATCCAAGTGGGATCATGTCGCCTTTCTATTGGCGAATCCGTTACTGAAACAGTATTTTGGGGTATCCTCTGCGTATATATGCAAACAAAATGAATCTCTCGAAAAAGCATTTTTTTGATCGTGCTGATGCAAGCCTGGTCCCAAAAACCACTGTCAATTTGCACTTGTGTGATTGAAAATGAATTGCTCTGTGTCACCCCAGCATCTCCCTGCCGTAAGACGTGCTGCATGTCAGCAGAGCTTTTTGGCGGTTGTTATGTGCTACGTGGAACAGCAAGGACTCCGCGTTTCAGCGCGCGCCTTCACGGAGCTTTCTGAATCAAGCGCTGTGCTGCGGTCTTACCCTTCAGGTCGACTGCTTTCCGAAACGTAGGAGCTGCCTGCCACCGCAGGCTATGGCTCTCCCTGATACCGAGGTTCAGACCCCGTCGGAGGAGTGCGCTCGCTCGCACCGATCGATCTCGCCTTGAAAGCCGTACGTGTGATCTCTGATAGACGGCGCAGGACGTTTTCGGAGACGGCTGGTCTGAAGACTGCGGGCACCTTCGTGAGTGCACGAATGCAGGTTACGCCTTGCCTATCGACGTGAAAGAAGCGCACCTGGTGTCGAAAGTTGGAGGCCACGCTCTGCTGCCGACATCTCGTCTCGATACTCCAAAGATGGTAGCGTGAAGGTCGAGGAGGGTGGTCGAGTGGGCTCGAGAGTGTCGAGTACTGCACACGTATCCATGCATCGATCTGACGGCGTTCTCGATCTTCACACTGCCGCTCCTCGATAAACCTGGTCTCCCTGATGTGGAGACTTGGATCTTGGCGAAAGTGCGACGGCGCCAGTGCTTGGGATCTTGAACGACGTGAGCACTTGGAAGGTTGCTGTCGAGTGACCTGCTCAACGGCTGTGTGCCAACAGAACTTAACGACGCATCGCATCATCATCAGTGGCGACGCCGCTGCCGAGATTGAGATGGCGGAGACCGACGACGACCTGGTGCAGTTCGAGCTGGCTGGTCGTGATGTTGACGATGGCGGTGGGGGTCAGGCGAGAGATCGAGGCGGCGCTCGCCTTCCATGGCGGAACCACAATCACGTTGCGCGTTCCACTCAACTCCCGATTCCAACCCTACGATGGTGCCAAAACAGCAGCCCCTAGTTCGTGACGCGAGTGTCTGATCTCAGAGAGCGCCTCCAACCCCACGCCACCGCGAACTCAACCCGTCCATCAACTCAACTCTCAGGGTGAAGCTCTTCCCGAGTGCAAGGCAACGACAACTACTCGAGCAGCTCTTCCGTGTTCATCGCGCTGTGTCCAACAAGGTCGTCTCGTTCTACTGCACGGAATACTTCTTCGTGCCGCAGGACACCAGGCCAAGTCACGACGAGATCCTGCTCCAAGTGCGCAAGTACACCACACTCAAATCCTTCCCGAGCGACGCAGTTCCCCTCCTTGATGGGTACCCGTCGCAGGCTTTGCAAAGAGCCTACGTGGGCTTTGTCGACGGGATAACGACCTTGCAGGCTTCCTACGAGGAAGCAGCAAGACGCGGAGGAACCCTTCCATCGAGGGGCTCCTGCTGCCATGCAGCAACTCTTGAGGCGAAGAGTTTTTACGAAAATGACCGCAGTTTGTACAATCTGCATCGTCCAAGAGCGATGATAGGATGAAACTGGAGGATTGGCGGAGGATTGATGATCGGCCAAACTCTGTACTCTGGTCGAGTGTTCGTCTGCTCTCTGTGGCAGCTCGCCACCACCACCACATGATCCAGTACGTTGTGTGTGCGTGTATGCATGCATGTGTGTATAGCTTCGAGTACATCGCCGTTCCTGGACCCAGCACACGAAAGTGCTCCATTCTCCAATTCACCTCCACCCCACCAACTACGACACACAGCGGTGACCACGACCAGCGCGGCCATCGCCACCATCATCACCACCACTACCAACACCAACGATGACCGACATTGGACTTCTGATCGTCAAGACGCTCGCGTCGCTCTTCTCGGTCGCAATGATGCTCAGCCCATCGTTGCAGATCCGCCGCGTCCTCTCCGAGAAGCGCACGGGCGAGTTGGCCATCATGCCGCTCGCGATGGTGTTCCTGTGTTGCCACACGTGGTGCGTTCCTTTCTCTATGTCCATGTCGCCTGCGTTGTGGCCATGGTGCTGCTGGACACGGGACTACAAACTGAGTCGATGATGAATCGACACTTGCGAAGAGATATAACAAACGGACTGACGAAACATGCACGTTATTGCAACGCGCTGCCGTGACGACAGGATGGTCTACGGACTCGTCACGGGTGACATGTTCCCGCTTTTCGTCACCTACCTCATCGGCTTCGTGGCCGGCGCGGTCTACATCGCCGTCTTCTACCGCTACACAAGCGAGAAGGCGTACGCATGGAGAGTGATGCTCGCGACGGTGGCCCTTGTCGTCGCAATCTCCGCGTACACGATCTTGGGGAAAGCCGGCGTGCTCGGGCAGTCCTCGGACGACGTTAATCAAGTTGTCGGGTATCTGACTGTGTGCACGACAGTTGCGCTCTACACGTCGCCGTTCGAGACGATCGCGCGCGTGGTGAAGACTAAATCGGCGGCGTCGATCCCCGTGCTCATGTGCGCGTGCGGTTCCGCGAGCAACTCACTCTGGATCACCTACGGACTCCTCCAGCATGACGCCTTCGTCTGGGGGCTCGGCGTCTTCTGTGTTGTGTTCGCGCTCCTCCAGGTCGTGCTCTACTTCGTGTACTACCCGAAGACGCTCCCGCAGCACCAACACCAAGTGGGAGGCGCACAGACACTCGACGATGTGAACAAGTACGAGCTTTCGATCGCTATCGAGAGTCCAGTCTTCGTAGCCATGAAGTCGCCGCTCGCGCCACTCCACTAGCGCGAGGCAGGCGTCAGTCGTTGAGGCTAGCGCAGCGAATGATGCATATCAATACAGTGTTTCACTAGCTCCAGCTCGCTTGCCTCGTGTGTGTGTATGGAGGGG
>JAASFZ010000882.1:0-11110 GCA_023334075.1 Globisporangium nunn | reverse complement strand
GTCAAAAATTACGAAAATAGTGCGTTACACTCCACGGTACTACCTGCGACGTGTGCGCATTTAAGAAATGTAAAAGGGGTCTAAAATCGGGACAGGTGTTCCGAAGAGTGACACCTTCCTTAGTAAAATAGTTATAGTGATGTATTAACAGGCTACCGATTGGGCGGCGACACCGCTGGTCTGCTGTCAGAAACACTCGGCTTGGATAAATGTCGTCGTAAGTGTTACAATACCAGTATCATGGAAAAACGCTGGAGCTTCAAACAGCCAAGACGTAGTGCGTCAGCGTCGAGCCTCCAGAATCGATCTTCAATCGTCTGGGTGTTACTGTTTGAATTTTGCTGTAACAGCACAGTCTATTGTGGACCCCTCCATCTTCATCCGATTGCTTTTCAATATACGGTGGACTACTTTATCTTGAAATGGTTGCTGGATTTGCTGAGCCAGTTGGTAAACCAAAGCCAGCAATGGGTTAATAACAAGTTTCTAAATAGGCGCTGTTGGGCGATCGCCGTATTGTGTTGTGGAAGGCAGATTCAGCTGCTGCCAAGAGCTCACCGATGTTGCGTTGTTGCGCTCTGCTGCAGTGTCTGGATCGAGACGAAGAATCCGCAATCCAAAGCATTTCTACTCGGCGAGTTGGGCGGCTATTTGCGCACGCAAAAGTCATGACCACTTTGTGCTACAGCAACAAGAAAGACGGGGTCGTTTGCTGCGATGTGTGAACGTACATTTTCTTGGTGCTGGAACAGCGAGCGTAGACAGCCCTCTTGGAGTCAACTCTTGGCTAGTACAGGCAGCAGCCTTTCAATCGCATACACCCTGAAAACACTGGTGTCGATGCTTACAATGGGTTTCGTGACAGGTGTTCCGTTTGGTCAACTGCGACTACTCCTCTCGGTTGGCACTTGCTTCGTAAGCGGTCACGTTCGTGTGAAGACGCGATGCCGAGCCGAAGACGGCGAAGCAGGGGGAGAAGACGCTTGTAAAGGTGGAGGTGAATTGAAGAGTAAGTTAAAGCACGCTCAGAGGCACTGCTGGTGGAGCTTGGTCTTGAAGGTCCACTCTTCGCACTCTTGGAGACCTTCCATCCTACTCAGGATATCCTGGACTACCTGTTCTCTGACTTCTGCTGTTCTTACCAGTTTGCTCTCGAACTCGTGGTAGCATTGTTGAAAGGTCTGCTGACGAGGAATAGCGTAACGCTACCGTTCTATTCTACCTGTTCGGGAGATACGAAGATGCACCCGATCAGGAGCCTCATGTCGTCATGTGGGTTCACAACTACCACAACGTACTGCAATGCACACACACTCTCTCTCTCTCAAACGAAAGTTAGGTACGTCCAGACGTAGAAGTTGCCAACTCGTGTAGCACCGAGCCGCCCGGCTTTCTTGGCGTGCTTGTGGAGATTGCGTGGGCACACTGAAAAGATGGCCGCATCCTCTCCGATGCTCTGACCTTCCGTGTCGAGTCCGCTAGCCGCCCGCTACAGATACGACATGATGAGACGCATGGCGGTCGTCGTCGCTGTCCCTGCGGCTTAACCATGGGTTGACTAGCAATTTGCACAGTACCATGTTGACGGTTGGGCATTATCGAGCACTCCCCCAATGTTTCTGTTTGGGACAGTAATACATGTCAATACATCGCCAGCATACATGTACGGAATCCTGGCCTCGTACATGGGTGTCAACACGCCTTGTCACTCGCCATTCCCAAACGCGCCATGTTCGCAGGAGGCGGCACGACACACGCGGGCGGCGGCGCGGCAGCTTCCGGGGCGCCGGGGGCCTCCGGCGCGTCCTCGGGCGGCAGCTTCTCCGGCGCTTCGTCTGGTCTCTCAGCCGGCGGCGGCGGCGGTGGCGGCCACTCGAACGCGCAGGCAGAGGCCAACGACCTCGACGCGCTCGTGTTCGAGTTCGGCTCGGCGCGCTGTAAGCTCGGATTCGCGGGCGAGGACTTCCCGCGCGTCTACGAGTCCCCGTTCGAGACGAGCGGTGCGAACAGTGACGATGGGGACGTGGCGCGCCATCGCGCCGCGCGGCTGGAGCTCGACGCCGAGCAACAGGCGCAGTGGCTCTTCGACGCGGCGGCCGCGCGGCTGCGCACGCGCGTGAGCGAGCACCCGCTGCTGGTGGTGGAGCGGCCGTTCGCGCTGCCAGATGAACTGGCGCCTGCACGGGCGTCAGGCGGCGGCGACGCTGACCTTAAGGACGATAGCGCTTCGGGTAGTAGCAATAGCGTGTCGAGCAAGAAGCAGCAGCTCCGCGCACGCGAGCAGCTCGTGGAGGTGCTCATGGAGCAGCTGGGCGCGCCTGCGCTCTTCTGCGCCAAGAGCGCTGTGCTCACGTGCTACGCGAACGCCCGCACGAGCGGCCTCGTGGTTGAAATGGGTGCCGCGTACACGAGCGTCACGAGCGTGCACGAAGGCTACGCGTTCGCGGCGCCCAAGTCCCAGGTGCACGCGTTCGGGGGCTTCGATCTCGACGCGTATCTGCGCCGGAAGCTCGCGCCGCAGCTTGCTGCAGCAGCTGCCTCTGCATTGACAGTAGACGCGACGTCGGTCGGTGCCGAGATCGCGCGCCGCACGCCCATGAGCTGGTCGTACTCCGTGGAGGCCAAGGAGAGCGGGCTCTGCCGCGTCGCTGACGGCGCGTTTGACGAGGCGCAGAACGCGCAGCTGCCGATGATCAACTACGAGCTGCCGGACAAGACGGTCATTGCTATGGGCACTGAGCGCTTCAGCGTGCCGGAGCAGTACTTCGTCTCGGCGACCAGTAGTAGTAGTAGTAGCACTAGCGCCACAACTACCAGTAGTCCCGACACGCCAGCGACCGGAAGTAGCGTAGTCAAAGAGTTCGACAGCGAACAGGGCGCCGTGAAGCGCGGCATCTCACTGCCCGAGTTCGTCTGCGAAGTGGGCGGCATGACGACCGAGGCTGAGCTGCGCAAAGAGCTCTTCCAGAACATCGTGCTCACGGGTGGCAGTTCGTGCTTCGAGAACATGCCGACGCGCCTCGAGCGCGAGGTGGTGAACGCGCTCGGCACGTATCAGCTGCCGCTGTCGTCGGGTGGCGCCGGCGGCTTCCTCGGCGGCAACCTGCGTGTGAAAGTGGTGGCGGCGCACGCGGCGGAGCGCAAGCTCGGCTCGTTCCTCGGTGGCTCCATCCTCGCGTCGCTCGGTTCATTCCACGAGATGTGGATGTCCAAGGCTGAGTACGCGGAGCACGGGGCCACGCTCATCCACAAAAAGTGCCCATAGACGACGATGACGACGACGACGACGACGACGGAAGAGGAAGAGGAGGGAGAAGAAGAAGAAGCGCGAGTCTTGCAACGTGGAATGTAGTTAGCGTCGACATCGTTCACATCTCCTCCTTTGACTTCGTGGCCGCTCGCAGCGCTCGCATGAGAGGGCAACTACGAGATTACTACGACACCGCACTGATGTGAAGGGTGGATGTGATGCCGGATTCAGTCGATGACGAGGATCCTCGTCTTCGTCATCGGCTGAATCCTAGACATCAGGTGCGATTTCCGCGGTCCCCGACGTCGTCGACCCTGACCACCATCGACGCCCACCCTCGTACTCGCATTTCCATACGAACATTATGCGATTCTTTCGACGTGAGGCCGATTTAATCGTGGGAGCATCTATGACTTCGATGTTCTCCCCAGGAAGCTCGGCATGGTGCGATGCACCGTGAATGGAGTAAGGCAACTGCTGTCACCGCCGTCTTCGAATGGCAGACAGTTACTCAAACAGACTCTGCAGCTCTGGGCATGTTCACTCCGTGCGCAGGTTCACCTCGCAGCCACACAGTAAGCGCAAGTTTGAGCTCGCTCGTTCGAGCAAGTAGTGTACGACTATAGTATCGTGAGGTTCGCGCGAGGAAAGATCTTCCGAGGCTACCACCAATTCCATTCAGCGTCAGCATCACCGACACTGAAACATCCATTCAGTTTGACAGTTGAGGTGCATATACTGTTTGCTGTACGCATGACTACATCCACGACGATGACATGCTGGCGTGTTCACTCGCAAGAGAGAGAGAGACTCGAGCAGATCCGCTCGCTGTGGCCACTTGCCGGATGGGATGCACGCCAGCTTGCGAACAATCCGCCCCGAGTGCCATACTGCAGTTTCAAGATGACCCGAGGCCGCATACTCTCGAAGAGACTGCGAGATGCAGTCGTCGGTCGTGCACAGCACACCAACATCGCTCACTACATACGATGTTCATTTCTTGAGGCAGTACACACTCGCGAGCACAGCGCACACACGTATGGTTGCGATGAGTGGTTTCGCGAACATGGCCGCCGCACAAGGTGAGGCAGGCATATGTTGCGGATGCCGACAACGGATACCGCAAAGGTTGTCCTCGTTCGTGTTTCCTTGTGGTGCTTGTAACCGCATTCGCCAAGGAACTCGCTAGTCTGGCTGAAGAATGCGTCTTTCGGAGGTGGTGGCGATGGCGACGCATCTCGAGATCTCACGCAAGTTTGCTCGTCTGGGTAGTGCTGAGTGTAGCTCGCGACAACTCAGACGACAGCCTCTGTCTTTTGGTTTGATCCCAGACCGCAAGTAAATGCGTTACCAGATCGTTTGAGCCTCTCGATATGCACTGCTGTCCATGAAGCTGCGCATAAAAAGGATGCAAGAGCGCCTACGCCGTCGTGAGACGTGGGTTTGGGTCGCATCGACGTGAAACGTGCGTCGGAGTCGGGTCGGACGAGTCGTTCGAGGGAGTCTCGGGGGTCGGGACTGACGTGGTTCGACATGAGAGGAACTGTGTGTGTGTGCAGATCGCTCAAAGAAATCGTCCTTGGCAGCAAACTCATACACACTCCCATGGCGGGCGAGAAGAGCGCAACGCTGACAGACCACATGCCATTCACCCATATGTAGTTTCGTCCGAGATTCCTTCTGGCACCGTGTACACCATTGCGCTGTCAGACCTGGAGAAGTAGAATGCAGACTTGGAGAGTGCCCCCACAAGTCCAAAGTCGGCGATCTAGGACAGAAGAGCGTTCAGTGAGACGATACGTGGACTATCATCCAGATAAGTCAACCATGCGGATAGTGATGGCAGTAGGTACCGCAATTAGGAAGTCGGAAGCCGGAAGTACGAGCGACCACATCAGCAAGACCCCTTCACCACTCGATCTCTACAACTCAATCTCGCAGACAGTCGGATAAAATAGCGCTTGCACTTGTTCTGTACTTGCACAGCACACCGTGTCCTGACGTGGACAACTTGCCTACGCCAGTCGCGCACGCGTGCAAACAGCAACCTGTCGCCAGGTCACTCCACAACTCCACATTCCTCTCAAGACCGCCCAGTGCACTCCGTCGTTGTGCCATTCGGCCTCACACGCGCAAGGTTACGGTGATTCCACGCATACACGTCAGCTCTAGCAGTGCTTGCCTCAGGAATATACTTTGTACAAACTGTCAAATGAGTCCGAGCTCAATCGAGCTCAAGATGCGAGCGCGGGCGAGTAGTCTCACGAGCACTGCTGCTGCTGTCACCATGTTCACTTGTTCGCGAGCACGCACAGCTTCAGTGACCATATCAAGACTTTACTCATATCCGGGAGCAACCGAAGTCACGATAGAGTGGTCATAATGTAGCACTACGACAGTGAACAGCGCAACAATGTATCAGACAATCTCTTCAACACCAACGACCGGCTGCATGCTGTTTGAGGTACAGCACGCAGTGCAATGCAACGTAGTGCACAGCCGTAACGAAGCAGTGCAATGTACAACCACGACGAAAGATAGCGCGCCGCCGTAGCGCCAATCGACCGAGTAGGACGAGTGGTAGTCGACCAAGCCAGCAGCGGTAGACACACACATACCCGGAATCGCAACGATGCAAGCCCAGCTGATCGAGTATATCCTGCGGCATGGGCCCAGCCATTTCTGTCACTTGGTTCTTAAATAGCGCAGAGCCGCGGCCTAGCTGCCAGCACTCTTCTGTCACATCGCCCAGACTCTGTAGCTCGATCTGCAAGACGACAAGAAGAAGAAGAAGAAGAAGAGGAAGATGAACAACGACAGCGCTTGCGTTTCTTGGCGACGCTCTGCCCATCGATCAATCCTGCTAGAGCCAAAGATGCGTCGCGAGCGCTGCCGCGTGGGGAAGATTGGCGCTGTCGACGCCGCATCGTTCGTGGAAAGAGCCCTCACGAAGTGATGTGACCGCGAGAACCTTCGATGATGCATATCACGGGTGTACCGCATCAGCGCCTTCTTTCTACCTGTCTGGAAAATGGCGACTCGAGTATCGCGCTGATCAAGAACCACTCTTTCATTCTGTGCGACCGCAAGTTTGAAGGAGAGGCATATGCCTGCCATGCGGAGAGCAACTGAGGGGACAACGGTGGGGTTGTTTGTTCCATTACTAGTGCTGCTGGTGGCGGCTCGTAGTGTTCTCCTCCTTGCAGTCATCTTTACTGAACACAGTTTGCTCTCTCTCTCTCTCTCTCTCAACTGATGTCGGTCAGTATGCAGATATGGTGGACAACATTGTCGACACAGCGTGACATAACACAACACAACAATACAATACGCCACAATACAGCACAGCACAACATAATACAACACAACACAACACAACACAACAACATCGACATTGACAAACGCGAACGAACATCAAGCTTCTCTCGATAGATCGCATGACACATCGAGTCATGATTCATAACGCATGCAGTTGCACCAATCCCTCTCCGTTCTCCTTCGCAACCCGCATGTACCAGCTAGCACGCCTGTGCCTGTCTAGAACCTGATCTGCGTCTTGTGTCTCGACCAGCTCGGACACTCCTCTCTTGACAGTTCAATAGTGTTGTGGGGTACTCTCGCGCTCGAGTTCCTCGCATTCGCTGGCGCTTCGGACGTGCACTGTGCTCAGCAGTAGACCTTGCGGGAAGCGGAGTGTGCAGTGAGGGTGGAGTGCATCTTGGCTTTGCTGGATCACTTGCCTGTTTGGCTGTGGCGGTTTTGTCGACTCGACTCGGGGTGCCCTAGCTACTGATAGATCGGCGGGTTGCTTGCGCGGCGCGCTGCTGCTGGTGTTTGCTATAGTTGACCGATCTGTCGGTGGCGCTGGCGGAGATACGACTACAGTCGGCGCGCTAGTGTTGTTGTTGCTCCTGATTTATTATCTCCATGCTCTTCGTGCATGCAGTTCGTAAGCTGTTTGCGCTGCTTCCTCGTACTCTGCGTTCGTCAGATCTGCAGACAAAAGCTCGCTCTTGAGCACCTCGAGCTCGGCGATCTCCGTCTTGAGCGCCTGGATATGGCTCCTGAGCTCATCCTCATGCATGCGCTTGCGCTTGCGGTAGTTCGCCTGGTTCACACGGCACTGTTCCTTGCGCCGCGCTCTCTTGGACTGTGCCGAATCGCCATCCCCAGCGCCTTCTCCATTTTCTCTACTGCCGAGCGCACAGACAGCAGCGCTTCCGACAGCGCCCCAATCTCCGCTTTGAGGGCGCAAACCGCGACGGGAGACGTCGCCTCTACGGACATTGCCGCAAGCGACGCCCGTGCTTCCAGTGTCACTCATGCCGCCACAGCACCCGACATCCACGCTCGCATAGTTGGGCCGCGTTGCCGCGTCGTCTGCTGCGTCGTCTGCCACCGGAGAGGACGAGAAGACCGCGATGGGTACTACGGGCTGGCTCTTGCGTGCGACAGTCGCATCACAGTTTTGATCGTCGCGGTAGAAGTCGCGGTTACTGCTACTGCTGCTGTCGCTGTCAATGTCATTGTTGAGGCGCCGCCGCCGTGTGCGTCGTACTGCTGCTGCGGAGGCGGAGGCTACTGAGGCTGAGGCTACTGCCACTTCAGATGCTACGGAGGCTGTTTCTCCTGTGGTTGGCACACGAGCGTCTCGACCGCGTCCACGTGCCGTCCAGTCGTCGTGGACGTGGCGAAAGGCTTCTGCTTGGCCTCCTACGCCGTCATCACTGGATCGAAAGGCTGGCTGCTCGTGTCTGCTGCGCGCGTTCTCGAGGCAATTGACGGCGCCGGCGCTCGAGTGGATTGCAGTGGTGGTGAGAGTGGGAGCGTCACTGCCGCCTCCACTCTCAGTGCGCTTCAGCTCCCGTCCGGAGGAGAAGACGAGGACAGGTGGCATCACGCGCGGAGGAACAAGAGCGAGGCGACGCCGCGACGTGCTCTGATAATAGCTGTACTGCTGGAGGTTCTGGAGCCGGAGGGAGCGAAGCTGGAGGTTGTGCTGACGGTAATGCTGGTGGGACTGGTGCTGGTGGTGCTGGGGAGACGGAGCCGCGGCCTCCTGCCACGCGTGACGCGAAGTGAGACTTCGCGTGGGAGGAGACGACGATGGAGCGTCTCCTCCGTCGTCGTCTCCTCCCATGCGACCTCCGGTGGCACGCGCAGCAGTCGGAGCGGCGCGCAAGACGGCGACGGCGGGGGCCATGCGTGCCTGCAGCAGCGGACGTCGCGAGCTGCTGTTGCTGATGCCTCGGAGTCAAGAGAGTGAGTGAGCGAGCGTGAGAAGACGCGGACGGAGGTCGTCTAATACGAGGATGGGTGGCCGCTTCTTCTTCGCTACACTGTCCTAGAGGCAAATGTGGTCGGTCGGTCGGTTGGTCGGTCGGTCGGTCGGTCGGTCGGTCGCTTCTATATATTGTACTAACACGTAAAATACATTGCAGAACTGTTATTTCGTGTAAAAAATATGGCTGGAAACTGTGGCCAGCCGACTGATGGTCGACCGCCGCCACTGCTGCTCATTCGAGTAAGCGAGCTCGCATGCTCACGCGTTGGTTTAAACATGAGTCGACGACGGGGACGACAAACATGGCGTTGCTCCGGAAAGCTTTACAACGCAACCCGGACGAGCAGGCGCTCAGGGCACAGCGCACAGTGCAAAGAGCACAGTGCAACGAGCACAGAACACACGCATAGATCTCGATCTTGCTCTTGCTCTCGATCTCGTCACAGAAGGAACGGAAAAAGATTGACAGTAAAAAGCTGGCGCTAGGGCTTTTTCAGTCGCGAGTCTCTGGACAATCTGCCTGGGAGTGAAAGATCGAGAAAGCCCTCACTTTCTCAGAGTTCCGACCATCTCTGTCACGCACGCAGTGAGTCAGTGAGTCTGTCCGGCTGGCTGCAAGAGCGCGAGCGAGCGGGCGAGCGAGCAGCGCACTGCGGCAACAGCAGCATGCAACGGCATTGGTTCAGCCGAGACAAAAGTCGGGTTGCACATTGCATATTTTTGTGCTGCGCGATGAAACGTGGATTTTATCGTGCTTTGCAAACAAATCTGTTACAATAGCTACCTATCGGCACATACGAATATCGGTTTCGCCAGTTTCCAATTCGCCTCCAAGTCCCCCAGTGCGTCGTAATTACAGTACCATCCCAAGCGCGGCTCGAGTCGAGTCGAGATGGCGACACTACCTGCCGATCTCGAGTCCGAGACGCAGGCCGCGCCGCTCGTGCGCAGCCGCTACCGTCCGCTTTGTCTGCTGTGCGAGACGCTCTTCGGCGCCGTGTACATTTGCGAAGACACGTTGGGATCGCCGGTCGCGGTGGACCAAGTGGCCGCCAGTGTCGCCAGTGTCGCCGCCAGCGTCGGCAGCGTCGGCAGCGTAGAGCAACGGAGTGTGCGCCAACAACTTATGCAGCACCCGCTCGCTCTCCGCCGTCGTCGTCTTGTGGCGCTCAAACACGTGGACCTCGCAGTCGCAATGCGACGGGTTGGCGAATTTGGCACCGGACTTGACGACGATCGTCTGCAGTCTGCGCCTCTGTCAACGCTTCCCACGCTGGTGGTGCAGCAAGCGGGAGGTCAAGAGCAAGTGCAAGCGCAAGGGCTAGAGCGACCGCAACACCACCAGGACGAACCTGCGCTGGACCAGCTGAGGCAGGCGCAACAGTTGGACGACCCGCGACAGGAAAGAGCAGCGGCGCACTTACTACGTCGCGCGGGTGGACATCCGAACGTTGTGCGATACCACGATGTGTTCGTAGACGACTTGAACGATTTGGGAGACGTGACTGCCAACGCGAGGGACAACAGGGGCACAACCTGGTCGAACGGCGTCAGTGATAATGGCCGTAGAGACATCAACAGCGAGTACGAAATCGAGTATCTCGACGACAGTGCCAAGTCGCTCTTCTTCGTGCTCGAGTACTGCGCGGACGGCGATCTACACGAGTACCTAATGGCGCAGCATGGCCCAGGCGGATGGCTGTCACCTTTCGACGCTATGAGCGTGCTGGCACAAGTGGCTTCAGGCGTGGCGTTCGTGCACGCCCTCCGACTCGCGCACCGTGACATCTCGCTTGAGAACGTGCTGCTGGACCGCGGTGTGTGCAAGCTGAGCGACTTCGGACTCTCGGTGAGCTCAGCGCAGTTGCGCACGGAGCGTGTGGGCAAAGCGTACTACATGGCGCCGGAGGTGGTGTCCGCGACCACGGCCGCTCCATACGACGCGCGTGCCGCCGACATCTGGTCGCTCGGTGTATTGTTCTTCATTCTGCTCACGGGCTCTCCGCTTGTGCCGCTGGCGTCGCGCAGTGAGCAATCTTTCGCGGCGTTCGAACGCCACGGAGTGCGCGCAGTACTCGAGGCATGGGGACGCGATAAGGAGCTACCATTGCCCGTCACACAGTTGCTTGAGGACATGCTGGCGGTGGATCCTTCCAGACGTCTGACAATCGAGCAAGTGCTGAGGCACCACGCGTTTGACGAGTGGGAGACAAGCTTAGCGATGAAAAACGTGGCGCAGTAGTTTCATTAGCCACTTGAAAGAAAGAAGCAGCGAGAGAGTATGTGGAAGACATCGTCAGCAGACTAGACTTGAGAAGGTGTGCCATCGTCTGTCAAGAACACTACAAGTAGATACATTTGACACAATGTTGAATGAATCAATGATAACTGTCAAGGTGTGGGAGTCAATTACCGCATTGACAAGACATGGAGTCGTCGAGAAAAAGGGCGTACTGGCTGTCTGCTCAGCACTATCTGTCCACCTATTCATTTAACTTGAAAACGCACTAGTGTCAGTTTCGGGGGGGGCAAAGGTACCAACTTGTTTGTAAGTTAGGCCGGACTTTTTCTCTTGC
>JAASFZ010000881.1:0-11120 GCA_023334075.1 Globisporangium nunn | reverse complement strand
AGCTCAAGGTATAGCACCGAAGAGAGTGCAATGTGCCCTACCATCTCTCAAGAAGAACCACGCTCGCGAACGCATATTTGAAGAAGAAGCAATGGGCCGCTTTTGGAGGGGTTTTGTTCGGCCCTGTCCCTGACTTCTTGGTGCGCACTGTATTGTATCAACCAATTTTCAGATGAAATATTCAGCTCGAACGCTTTCGTGTTCATTTTGGAAGATTGTCTATATCTAATAGGCTCAATGCTTTTTGTGACGAAAACGAAATGGGTTTCCAATTTTCACCATTTTGGGGGCAAGATGGACACTATGCACGAGCACACGAGTCCTCTCGCGATCACTCCGCCCTCCACCTCCTCCTCCTCCTCCCTGCTCGCGTTTCCCTCGCGGCATCATGGGCAGCAAGCACTCGAAGCCCAGCGCCACTGACGCGCGCGCGGACGCGGTGGCGCGCGTGCTGCCGGGCTCGTGGGTCGAGCTGGAGCAGCTGCACGCGCGCTTCTTGCAGGACGCGCAGCGGCGCGTGGTCCGCGGCGACCCACAGGCGCGGTTCTTCCTCGCGCCACCAGCGTTCCAGGCGATCTTCGCGCCGCTCGCGCGGGCAGACAAGACGCAGCTGCTCGCGGCCTTCAGCGCGCTCGACCGCAAGCAGCGGCGCAAGATCGCAGTGATGGACTTTTTCTGCGGTCTCGCGCTTGTCGTCGAGGGCAAGAAAGCCGCCAAGTTCGAGTGTACGAGCGAGCGGGTGCACTTGCTGCGGAGTCGGAGAGCGTGCTCGTAGAACACAAGTAGTAGAACTGAGTGCGTACGTTGAGTGGGGTACCACTGTGCAGTCATCGTGTCGCTGCTGGACAACGGCGGCTTGAAGACGCTCAACAAGTGCGAGCTGATGATGGTGCTGCTGGCGGCGGTGCGCGGACTGGCGATGGTGAGGCACTCACCAGAGGTCCGGGAAGAGATGATGAAGCCCTTGGCCAAGCGTACGATGGAAATGGCCGCGCTTCTTCCACTAAACACCTAGAATGTACTGACGATAAGCTATGTACCTGTCGAAATTCGGTAGGTTTGATCGGAGAAGACACCGAGGTGCTGCGGAGCCACATTGTCGACAAGGCCATGGCGGACACCGAGATCATCTTCTTCATGAACGACTTGGGGTCGGTGAGTGTTAGCTCGCAGCGATGCAAACCAAGTTCTCTTATGCTGTGAGCGCTCCCATGCTGACTCGAGTATGGCATGACAGGAGACTGCAACGACAGCAGATGGACTCCTTGCACAGCAGGCCAAGCTGACGCAAACCATGAGTTACATTGACTACCAGTTCGCTCGGGTTGCCGTCTGTGGTAAGTGCAAGTGCGAGTACACTTGGCTTGATATTGTGCATTTGTGCGGCAAACTCACACCCACGTCCGCTCGCTAGATGCCAGCAGCATGATGTATCTTGATTCGCTCTCACCCGCTCAGGCCCCACCCGCCGTGGTCGGAGCTCCTACCAAAGCGAAGCAGATCGTCAGCTACGAGGTGTTGGTCAGGAAACTACAGAATGCGGTTTGCCCGGGTCAATCAGACGACAAGGCGCAGGCAGGAAGCACCAGTGGGGTGACACGCACAGGCAACCAAGCGGCGATTGCTGGGAAGGCATTGGAGGTGAAGAAGCGTATTGATGGGCGAAGCGTCCAACGACTCGTGAAGCGGGTGTCGGACGGATCTCTACATATTAGTGCTGCGCAAGTGAGTTGTTGATGCGATGATAGTGCAATATGTCGGAATGACTTGGATCGCACGCGCTAACTTGTGCGATGGATGGCTGGTTTACACGCAACTTGGATATCTTGAAGGCGAAGAGCCTGGTGGCTTGCATGGCAGCCGATCAGTTTGGACTCGTAAAATGCGGCGAGCTCATTCGCGTCATGAAAACCTGGCTGCGCAACGCGAAGAAAGAGAGCGGCGCGTACTGGGAGAGAATCGCGGACGCTGGTATCCATTTTCTCAGTTCCATGAAACTCGGTATGGACCGAGCGTTGATGGTGCTGGACGAAAGCGCACGCACGATTCGGATCCTCCCGGACGATATCAAGATTGCCACTCAGCTGATCGAGAGCACCCAGAGTGAGCACGATCGCCAGCGTGAGCGCAGTGATGATCACGAACTTCATTACAACGTGAAAGTGAAGATTGGGAGTTCGGAATCGCAGCAAAGTGACTGCCCTAAACCTGAGGTTGGAGGAGTGGGGAACATCAAGTTCCGACTGGGGATCCACACAGCAGAAAGCGACGAATCCAGCTCGCTGCTTGTTCAGCAGGAGGAAGTATCCCATGCGGACGAGATGGCTGTCGCTGTGAACCTTGGCTTGAAGCAGGATATAAGCGGTGAGCACATTTATTGCGTCAGTGATGTGGGGCTGATGACTGATCGGCGAGAATGCTCACGTTGCACTTGGCTTGATTTCTACACGAATTGCCAGACGAGGGAGCGATGGATCTCGCGTCAGCGGTGGAGGTATTCCTGACAGACGAGCAAGTCTGGTGCCACCTATCTCCGTTGTTCATGTCTTGCGAAGGTACATACCTTCCTCTCTCGTGATGACTTCCGATCCAACCACGATCACAATTGAGCTCTCAGAATGCGACCCATTCCAACGTTTGCGTTCGTTCAGTCACGGTAGGCAACACGCTTCAACCGCTCGGAGTGTTTCCGTCGTCAACCAAGCACCTGCGCGTCTGTCTGGCATTCAACGAAGACTTCTTTGTCAACTTTCAGGTCGGCGGACAAGTAGTTGGGTCTTCGGAACTCTGTTCGCACGGACTGATTGATGTGTGATTTACTTCCACCACGTATCAACAGATCCTGAATGGTATCGATTTGAGCGAGGTCATTCGCAGCGTCGTCGTCCTTGGCGAGCTGGACAAGTCTGTGCGAGAGTACATTGACGATTGGCTGAAGTTCGACCAGACGATCAGCAAGCTGACGAAGAAGGAGAACCGCGAGAGCATCTTACGGCAGATCTTCGTGCGCTTCGACGCTGACCGCAACGGCGTGCTTGATCTCCAGGTGGGAGGCTGCTAGCGCGAAGAGTTTGTTGTCTTCTACAAGCGCAAACACCTCCACACAATCAGCGAGTTTGTGTTCTATGTGAATCTGACACACGCTTCTTGCTTCGCCTGCAGGAGTTTAACTGTCTCCAGCAAGCGCTGAAGAAGAGCGCGATCGACGACGCCGGCTTCCGCGAGATGTTCCCAGCAGACCCGACAGGGCTGTCGTTCAGGCAGTTCGAGGCGTGCTACGAGCACTGTCCCGCTGCAGACATTGCGAGCCTCGCGCACCAAGTCGGCCTAGGTGCGTGAGAGGAGAGTTCCGCTCGCTCTCACTTCTTTGTATGCTGACCCCTTTTGATCATGCGAGGGCACAGGTTCGATCAACGACTCTGTCACCGGCAAGGTGGCGTTGACATGTGTGCTGTTCGAGCCAAAACTGCGCGAGATCGAGTATCTGCTGAGTCCGCTGCGATGGGGAGCTGTGACCATGAAGAAGGTGCTCCTTGTCTGCCGCTCCACGAACGACCTCAGCTACGATCTGCACTTCCCGACCCTGCTCTCGTTCCTCCAGTTTTTCTACAGTTGGTCGTGGTCGAGCTACCTGACAGACCCGGCGTTTCCTGTGCAGACACTTCGCTTTCTTCGTGAGCTGCTCGACCCGCCGCATGCCGAGCACGAGAAGGATAAAGTGTGTCGGAGTCTCTTTTGCTCGATCGAAGAAGAGATCTCCAAGACTCCGCAGCAGTTCGAGTTTGACGACCTCAGTCGCGGACTTCCAGCAGGAACCAGCGCCGAGAAAGCGAAGGTGTTGCGGAAAGCTGTCGATGCGGCCACTTTCCTCAAACGCAGCGTCGAGACGCTTGAGCTCGTCGAAGTGTGCAGTCCAATGCTTCGGATCACGTTCGAGTTTGAGTGCCTGCGAGTGCCCTGATGTTGAATGATATGGCTATTTACGCATGAAGCCGCATGCGGTCGAGAGAGAGAGAGCACCCCATAGAATATGCATGCGCCGAACACCTTCTCCAGCGCTCGGAGCAAACCACCGGCACCGGTAGCATCAGTAGCAGCACCACTACCGTCAGATGGCAGTGACGCCGCAGCCTTCAAAGACACCGAGGCGAAGTGCTTTTTCGATGCTGCAGTTAGTGAGCGGCAGAACGGTGACTATCGCGCCGCCATCGCCGGGTTCGAGAAGGCGATCGAGGTGAGCAGCAGACAGGACGTGAGACTACATAGCTCGCTGCCTGGTACTGAACAGTTATCCCAGCAAGTGTGAGGAGCTACATAGTTCATTGCATGCTACCGAGCACTCATTCCCATGCACGCTCCTATCATCTCTCGTTCATGGCGTGCTGCTAGATTGAGGACTCCGAAGTCGTGTGGGGCGAGCTGGCCCTGACGCAGTTCCAACTCTGGCACAGCTACGTCACAGTGCTACACAAGGACGGCGTTCTCGCGCTGTCGTGCGACTCGAAGACAGGGACTCATACGATCCTCTCGCCTGCTCTCCTCCAGGTATGAGGCAACAAACTAACTAGGTCGAAGGGAGTCAAGCGACACCACTAAGCCACGATTGTGTACATTGAAAACGCGCAACCAAGTGCAGGAAGCGTACAACACGTTCATCATCGCGATGGAGTACCCAGCGAACAAGAAGAACCCGGTTCTGCTACTCAAACTCATCTATCTCTACATGGAATACGCTGCGTTTCGAGGCGCATTGTCGGTGTGCACACTGCTGGTAGAAGGGTACGCGAGCTTCAAGCAGGTCAACGAAGCGATCTTCATGTCTGCTGTGACGGCAAAGGCGCTGGGGAAGCATCGAGAGAGTGCGCAGTACTTCAACTACCTCGTCGACAAGCCGCCGCATCGACTCAAAGCGTATCAGTTGCATCTGTTGGCGGCTCGAGAGTTCGAGCATGTGGTAGGCATGCACGATCACGCACGAGAGGCGTACGCCGAGGCGTACAAAGCTATGATCGCGCTCGCCCCTGTCACCGCGTCAGAGAAAACTGCTCACGAGGTTTACAAGTCATCAAGGAAGAACGAGAGCATGCGGATACAGCTCTGGCACCAAGACAACAATATGTGGTTCGATCTCGCGAAGAAGATGGTCTCGATCAACGCGCCTCTGCTCGTCGTCTCGGCTCTCAATGTCGTGCGCCAGCGCAACGGAGTCTTCCCGATCGATATGCTAGTTCTCGATGGCGTCTCGTTGTATCGGAGTGGGAACGCAGACGCAGCGGAGCATTCTCTTTCGCGTGCCATCCAGCTAGACTATCATTCGAAGCATCTTCGCTTCCTTCTTCACCACTGGAGCGAGAGCTGGAGGCAGCAGTTCGCGCTGGAAGAGCAAAGTGCGACGCAAATACAAAGAGTCTCGAGAAGCTACTCTCGTAGAAAGAGATGGTGGTGTGTGGCGTACCTGCTGGTCGACGCGCATCACGCCACCGCGACTTGCGCCATCCAATGCGCGTGGAGAGGGTTCGCTGCTCGGCGCGAACTTTGCAGATTGAAAGAGAAGCGGCGAGAGCGAGAACAGGCTGAGAATGCAGCATTGGCTCTGCATGACGAGTTCATGATCCTGAAACACTTGAACGCTCAAGCAGTGAAGATCCAGGCGCTACACAGGATCCTCCTCGCGAAACGCGAGCGGAGGATTCGGGAAGCTCTGCGAGAGCGACACACAGTGATTTTGCGGAGCTTTGCGGCTCAGCGTGCTGCTATGGGGAAGAAATACGTCGTGAAGATCTGGGCTCTCTTCGTGCAGATACAACAAAGGGAGCGAAGCAATGCCGTTGCTGTGATCCAGAGGAGTGCGCGCGCATACAGCACTCGCAAGATGGTCAAGCGGTTGCTGCAGAGAAGACAGAACCAAGAGAAAGTGATCGAAATGTGCGTTGGGAGGAAAGCGGCAACCACGAAGCGCGTTGTGCTGGCGGAGTGGAAGACCGCCGTAGGCAATCTTCAGCGTGGAAAGGTCCAAGCTGCAACGAAGATCCAGAACTTCTACCGCTCGCAACTCGCGCGGCGGCGTTATCGAGTGACACTGCGACGCCACAAACTCACACTCGATCTCATGAGCAGGATGATGTTCGATCGGACTCGCCGACTGATGGCCAAGGTGTGGGCAGCGTTGTCTTCGAATGCGGTGTGGCATCGTATGCAGAAGCGCAGAAGCGCGATTATCATCCAGAAACGCGTGCGTGGCATGCGCGGCAGGAAAATCACCAAAGCGCTGCGGTATCGTCGACAGCGGGTCGAGAGAGCCATCCGTGCGATGCGAACACGGAGCGCAGCCGAGACGCTCCGGGTGGTGTTCTGCTTGCTGCAACAAAACGTCGAAATGAACTTCGAGCAGCGCAACTACTGCGCAAGCTCGATACAGCGCGTCTACCGCGGATTCCGTGCGAGGAAGCGAGTGCGGATCACGCGAGAGTGCCAGCGAATGCTGAACTCGCCCAACCTGACACTCAAGAATCGCTCTCGGCACTTCGTTTTGCGTCTGTGCTTCCTGATTCTCGCCCGATTTCCGGAGCAAGAGGCGAATGAGCGTCTGCATGCCGCTGTGCGTATCCAGAGATCGTGGCGCCAACGTTGTCAGATGCGAAGATTGAACGCAGCTCTCGGGAAGATCAAGAAGCGCAGAGCGATTCTGCTGCGGCTCAATGCTTCATTCAAAGCACTTGCGGCAATCTTCTTCTCGGAAACCAAGAAACTCGTTCAAGCAAGAAGATGGCGGCAGAACCGAGCAGCGCGTAAGATCCAGCGCGCTATGCACATGTGGCTCACTCGACGCAAGTACGCGCGCGTCGTGGAGAAGAAGGCGCATGCACACACACAAGCACAGCAGTTGGAGCGCCAGAAGCGCAACGACTGGCTCGCGAGCGTGCTGCGAGCGTGGCGCAAAGCGCTTGTGGACGAGAAACTGGAGCTGCATCGAGCAGCGACGCGCATCCAGCGCGCATTTCGAGCGAGAGTCGCGCAGCGGCAGGCGTCGAAAATCGTCGCGAAGAAAGCTGCGCAAGCTCGTTTGCTGGCGTCCGTGAGCCAGAAGCCGCTCGAGCGCTGCTTTCGGGTGTGGGAGGCAGTGCTGATGGAGAAGTGCGTTCTGAGTGTGCGAAGTGCTCAGAAAAGCTCCGTCGTGCTCCAGGGCGACAAGTGGCGGCTGGCATCGAAGGCGGAGAGCAGATCTTCGCCCAACAACCGCGACTCGCGCGCACTGGAGCAGGTGCGAGACGAGAGCCTTTGTTGCCTCAACCGTGTGTTTATTGTGTGCGCTCACGATGTCCTTCGCTTCTCTCGTGTCGTGCTCACACCCTCGCAGAGAGCGGAGGTACCGTCGCTACTGTTCTACACAATGCTGAATCGCGCGCGGAAGACTGGGATCTGCCAGCTCTCGTACAGGTGAAAGCCGCGAGCACGAGACAGCTCTTTGTTTGGTCTGGTCTGGTCTGATTCTGAGAGCCCTCGTTGTGCGTACTCCACGCGTGCATGCTCCAGCGCCGGATCCTCTTCGTTCAGCGCCATGCAGCTACGCCAGCTCTTCGAGCTCTCGTCCAGCGTGCTGTGCGACGGCGGCGGAGTCAGCGGACCCGGACTCCTGGTCGAGCAAGTCATCGACAGCATGCACGACAGCGGCGGCGCGTGCCCCGTCCAGAAACTGATCTTCTACAACGCCGCGCTCGGCGTCGCGCACGTGGCGAAGCTGAGCCAGCTCTTGCGCTCCTCATATTCCTGCGTCGTCTCGCTCGTTCTCGGCAACATCCCGCTCCGAGCCGACGCGGTGCTGGCGCTCGCAGGCGCGCTCTGCCACGGCCACAGCAAGCTGGGGCAGCTCGTGCTGGAAGGGTGCGCGGTCGGCAGCGTGGGGGCAGTCGCGCTCGCCGAGGCACTCTGTCACAACAAGAGTCTTTGGAAACTCGACCTGAGCCGGAACCACATCTCCGATAGCGCGTGCTGTGCGCTCGGGCGGGCGCTGATCGCGAACCAGCAGCTGACGGTGAGTGGGAGCGCGCGTGTGTAGCTTACAAACGTGATACTGTAGTGGTGTGCGTGCTTGTCTGCAATCGCTCGATGTTGCAGCAGCACGAGCGAGGATCTAGCTGGCTGGCTGGCCCAGTGCTGCATGTCCTGGCTGTCCGATTGGCGCGCTACACCCACGACGCACTCACGCTGTATCCTGCATCATGCGTGTGTGTGTGTGTGTGTGTGCCACGCTGCTCAGGTGCTGGCTTTGAATGAGAACGACCTGAGCGACCGCGGCGTGATTGGGTTTCTCGCACCAGCGCTCGAAGCCGCGTCGTTCTCGCGCCTGCAGCAGCTCGCGCTGCGCGGCAACGCGCGTCTCTCGCTTCTCGGTCGGGCGGCGCTACAGCAAGCGGCCGCGTACTTCAACAACAGTGCCGCACGCACCTCCTCTTTCGCGGATGTCGACGAGCGGGCTGATGGGCGCGTGCCGCTCTCGGTCTCGCTCTAGATATCCTCACGGATGCTGTCGGCTGTCATGTACTTGCAGACGACGTCCACCGCGCGCTCTAAGTTCGACTCGACGGTGCCTACGCAGCTCGTCTTCAAGCTCAAGGACCTGCGCTCGTGGGCACTCGGTGGCAACGTCAACACGCTCATGATGATGCTCACCCGCCACGTCTTCCTCGACTTGCCGCTAAGTCTGTTCGCATTCCAGCAGTTGACAATGACGACCAGCGTGAGAGCGCGCCAGAGTCACTGTATCTACGACCTGCGCACAGACTAGATCTAAATCTGAATGCGGCGATGTTAAATCTGAACCATGTTAGTCTAAATCAGACCCGGATCAGTCTAGATCTGCGCAATGGTCCTTTCAGACCGATTGGCTGACATGATGTCGAAGTTGGCGAAACCGGCTGCGCTTCATTCCTCAATTCGACCGCTCAAGCTCAAGCACATCCAAGAGCTTCAAGCACATCCTCCTTCACCTGTTCCTGCTGCTACTGCGCCATGTCGGACTCGCCAGTGACCAACCGCCCGCAGGTGGCAATCCTCGACTTCGGCTCGCAGTACAGCCACCTCATCGCGCGTCGCGTGCGTGGTACGCTGCCATTCTGCTGCTATGCATGCTACCTTGCTGCTGCGCAACTGGCCGGTTGCATGCTGCGCGTTGGTGCTCGGCTCGACTGACACTCGCTCGCTCGCTTGCTTGCTGCTGCTGCTCTGCCCGCAGAGCTGCACGTGTTCTGCGAGCTCTACTCGTGCCTCGTGGACGTCGAGGAGCTCAAGAAGCACACGCTTACGGGCATCATTCTCTCCGGCGGCCCCAACTCGGTCTACGACAAGGCCGCGCCGCACGTGCAGGCGGGCGTGTGGAAGCTCATCGAGGAGCTCAAGCTTCCGGTGCTCGGTACGTGGCTGTCGTCTCGACCGGTTGCTAGCTCGGATGAGGAAAAAAGACACTTGTGCTGACTGCTGTGTGTGTGTGTGTGTGCGTGCGTGTATCATGAACGAACACACAAACAGGCATCTGCTACGGTCTCCAGGAGCTTGCGTTCACGAACAACGGAACGGTCGCTGCGTGCGATCACCGTGAGTACGGCAAGGCGATCGTCAAGAAGAACGGCGCTGAGCACGGTGGACTGCTGAACGGCCTCCCGGATGAGTTTCAGGTGTGGATGAGCCACGGCGACAAGCTCACGTCGTGCCCGACGGGCTTCATCGACATCGCGACGACGGAGAACTCGCAGCACGCGGCTATCGTGAACTTGGAGAAGAAGTTCTTCGGCATCCAGTTCCACCCGGAGGTGACGCACTCGCCGCTCGGCAAGTATATCCTCAAGAACTTCGTCGTCGACATCTGCGGCTCGCCGACCGACTGGGACATGAAGAACATCGCGGACGCGTTCATTGAGGAGGTGCGCGTGCGTGTTGGCCCGCACGGCCACGTCATCGGCGCTGTGAGCGGCGGTGTGGATTCGTCGGTCGCCGCAGTGCTGCTGCAGCGCGCGCTTGGTGACCGCTTCCACGCCGTGCTCATCGACAACGGGCTGCTGCGCGAGAACGAGGCCACCGAGGTCGTTGAGCGGCTGCAGAAGAAGCTCAACATCAACCTCAAGTGCATCGATGCGTCGGAGCGCTTCCTGACGGCGCTCAAGGGCGTCACGGAGCCGGAGACGAAGCGCAAGACGATCGGCAACCTGTTCATTGAGCTGTTCCAGGAGGAGGCGGTGCGCATCGGTCACCCGGTGGACTTCCTGCTGCAGGGCACGCTGTACCCGGACGTGATCGAGAGCATCTCGTACAAGGGTCCGTCGGCGACCATCAAGACGCACCACAACGTCGGCGGGTTGCCGGAGAAGATGCACCTGAAGCTGATCGAGCCGCTGCGCGAGCTCTTCAAGGACGAGGTGCGTGAGCTCGGCATGGCGCTGGGCATCGACGAGGAGAGCGTGTGGCGCCACCCGTTCCCGGGTCCGGGCCTCGCGATCCGCGTGCTCGGCGAGATCACGAAGGAGGCGCTCGACACGCTCCGCCAGGCGGACACGATCTTCATTGACGAGCTGCGCAAAAGCGGACACTACAAGACGACCGGCCAGGCGTTCTGCGTGCTGCTGCCGGTCAAGTCGGTCGGCGTCATGGGCGACGGCCGCACGTACGAGAAGGTGGTGGCCATCCGTGCGGTCAGCACGTCGGACTACATGACCGCCGACTGGTACCACATGCCGTACGAGGTGCTCGGCCGCATGTCGAACCGCATCATCAACGAGGTGCGCGGTGTGAACCGCGTCGTGTACGACATCTCGTCCAAGCCGCCAGCGACGATCGAATGGGAGTAAGCAAGCCGAGCAACCCGTCACTCGGCTCCGAGTGATTGCCTCACATACACCAGAGTTGCTTCATTTGTCATCGATCAAATGCGCTACTTTGAGGGGTACGCATTGTACGAATCATCACGGAGATGACTTGCATAGCATGATCGGCATCTCGAGAGCTCGAGTTGCACGGCACAGACGCTGATCAGCGGCGGTGGTGGCGGTGCTCGCAGAAGAACTCACACACACACACACACACACACACTCGCATGCTCATAAGCGCGGAGAGTAGTAAGCACGAGCGCT
>JAASFZ010000880.1:0-11122 GCA_023334075.1 Globisporangium nunn | reverse complement strand
GCGCACCGCATCAACACGATCCTGCACTGCGACAAGATCGCGGTGATGGATGCGGGCCGCGTGGCGGAGTTCGGCTCGCCGGCGGCGCTGCTCGAGCAGCCCGACTCGATCTTCGCGTCGCTGGCGAAGCGGTCGACACAAAAGCAGGAGTGAGAACCATGCTTCGAAGCATGCATTGTACACATACCGTGCTTTGCGTCTTGGATTGACATTTGATTCACGAGTTCCTCGGTACTCCTTCTCTAATACCGGAGCTGATGTTGTTGCTGCTGCTGTTGTGCTGAGAAAGTGGAGATCCGCTCGAGGTTTGCTAAGATGTTTTCGAGTTCCTTCGCTGGAGTGGACTCCGGTGAGGTAAGTCGCTTCTGCTGTGTGCGGCGAGGAGAGGACGCTACTGTGTCCCGAGGGGATCCCGTTGTCGCGGTGGTGGGACTGCGAGAAGAGCTTTTGTTCGTGTCGTATGCGTTCTTCGAATGATGTTGCGGTGACTGCGGATGTTGCTGCTGCTGCTGAAGCGTCTGCACCGATCGCTGAAGCTTGCTGATCGCTGCGTTGCGTTCGTTGAGATCGCGCAGCAGCGCCTTCTCGTTTGAGAGTAGCACGGTGCACCGCTTCCGCTCCGCCTCCAGCTGGTCCTGGATCGCCTCGATCTCCTCGACCAGCTCCGCTGTGTGGCCCTCCACCGCTGCCTTCATCTGTTCCTGGCACTGCATCAGCAGCCGCACGCGCTTGACTGCTTCGTCGCGCTGCTTCTGTAGTACCTCCTTCTCGCTACGCACTTGCTCAACCAACGTGCGCAGCTGCGAAGTCTCTGTCTGGTGGCTCCCAACGAGCGCTTCGGCGTTCATCAAGCGCTGCTGGAGCTCCTGCAAAGATGCGCTCTCGCGCACGGAGCTCTGATTCGACTGGTTCAACTGCTCCTCCAAGTGGCGGATGCGGCGCCTGTATGCCTTCAGCTGTGAGCTCAGGGCGACCAGATCCGTTTGGTCCACCTTACTCTGGTTCACGAGCGCTACGACTTTCTCGCCGAGCTCTATGTTGCGCGTGCCCGCTGCTTCGATGCGGCTGAAGAGCTGCGCCATCTCCGCCTCCATCTGCTTGCGCTCCCGGAGCAGCTTCTTCTCGCGGCTGCTCCGCTCATGGCGGCCGCTCTCCACCGCCTTCGCTGCTTCTTGCAGTCGGTTCTCGAGCCGAGCGATCGCCTCCTGCAGCCGATGCGCCTCCTGCCTCCCCGCTTCCAGCTCCAGCTCTCGCTGTTGCACCTCCACCACTGACGCCTGCACCTGCTCCTCCCGCACGCGCAGCTCCTGTCGCACGCCCTCGAGTTCAGCGCACAGGGCGGCGCGCTCTTGCTCCCCCTCGCGTATGCGGTCGCGCAGATCATCCGCCTTGCGCGCCTCAGCTTCCACGCTGCGCTGCCAGCGCGTGCGCGTGTCTTCCAGCTGCTGCTCCCACGACACCCGTTCTCGATCCGTCAGCACCATCTGCTGCTCATATCGCCGCAGCCCCATGACTTCGTCCTCCTTCGCGCGCAGCGCCTCGGAGAGCTCGTCGATCTTGGCGTTCAGTTGGCTCCGCGTCTCGCTGGACGCAGCGCGGGCGCGCTCAAGCTCGTCCGCCGCACTCTGCCGCTGCGCGTTGATCACAGCGATGCGTTTCTTGAGGTGCGCCACTTCGTTACGCAGCATCTCGAGCTCCTCACGCGCTGCCGCAGCACTATCTTCGTCGTCCAGCAGCTGCTTGAAGCCCACGTCGAGCTTCTCAGCGATCGCCGTCCGGCAGTCCTGCAATTGCTGGTACTTTGTTCGCGCGCTCTCCAGCTCGCTCTCCAGCGAGCTCACGCGCTCGCGGAGGTGCACGGCGTCGAACAAGAGCTGCTTGTTCTTCTCGTCCCGCTCTAGGATCTCCCGCTGGAATCGCTGCACGAACTGCTCCTTGTCTGCTATCCGCTCGTTCAGCTGCGCGATCTCCTGCGTCAGTGCCACCTTCTCACTTCTCAGCTCGTCCTTCTCGTGCTTGAACTCGTTGCGCAGTCGCTCCTTCAAGTATGAGATTTCGCTGCGCAGCGTCGAGACCAGCACGCCATGGTCCTTTGCCGACAGCCGCGCTTTCGCGGTCTGCAGCTCTGTGCGCAGCTCCTCAAGTTCCTTCCGCTGCGCCACCGCGTCGCCCTTGAGTGCCTCTTTTTCGCCCTGCAGCGCTGTCACGAGCGCCAGCAGCTCCTGGCGCTGCGTCTCGCCGTCCTTGCGCGCGTGGTCTTCCGATGCGAGCAGCTTCTCGCGCAGCGCCAGTAGGTTATTCGCGCTGTCCAGCTGCAGCTGCAGCTCGCTCACTCTGCTCTGCGCGGTTCCGGCGTCCAGCCGCGCAGTCGCCAGTTGCTGCTGCAGCTCCGCCACTGAGCGCTCCAGCTCCTCGCGGCGCGTTTCGAGGCTTTGCACACGCGTCCCTGCAACGTCGGCCGCGGACTTATGCAATGCGCTCGCCTGAGTCAGCGCCAGCAGCTCCGCGCGCAGCCGCTGGGTCTCGGCGCTCGCTGCCTGCAGGTTTTGGGAGGTGCGCAGCGCCGCGCGGCTCTCGTCCGCGAGCCGCTCGCACTCGAGCGTCTTGGCGGCCAGCTGCTGCTCAAGTTCGAGGCAGCGCGTCTGCTCCTGTGCCTCCTGGCGCTGCATCTTGAGCTCGAGCTGCTCGATCGCCTGGCTCAGGCTGGCGAGGCTGAGCTTGGCGTCGCGCAGTTGGCTCTCAGCGTCACTGCGCGCGCGCTCCAGGCGCTGCCGGTCCGCATCCCATGCGCGCTGACGCCCGCGCCAGGCATCCAGCTCGTCGCCGAGCGCACGGTTCTCGGCTGCCAGCGCGGCGAACGCGTGCGCCTTCGCGTCGCTGGTGCTGCTGCTGTGGTCGTCGGCGCCATCGTTGTTGCTGTGGCTGCTACTGCTGCTCTTCGCGACGTACTTGCGTAGCGTGTCGACCTCCTTTTTGTAGCGCTCCTCGCGCTGCCGGTAGAACGCTACTTGGCCGCTCAGCGCCTCGATCGTGCTCTTCTGTTCGGCGTGCAGCTGGTCCACCACGGCGCCGTAGAACGACGGCTCGTCGCCGGCAAACTTGCCGCCCGTGGCGCTGCTGGTGCTGGTGCTGGTGCTATGGCTGTGGGGCGGGCTGCTCCTGTTGTTGCTGTCGTCGGGCGTCTGATAGGCCGACGGCGGCGCCGCGGTGCGGCTGCTGCTCTGCACCATCGTCGATGGTGCTGCTTCTGAGACTGAGAGGTGCAAGACGAAAAGCGCAGATTTGGCGCCATTTTTTTGATTCAGAAAGATCTTGGAGTTTGTATGGTGCGAAGGGTTTTGAATTTGGCCGAGTGCAGCGCAGCTTGAACTGGAACGGCGATCTCCGAGACACTTGCCGAGCTGGGATGCACGCCAACCAAGCGTCGGAGTCTCTGCCACTGGAGCCTCCCGCACACTTGGGGAATACTCAGGCCGCAGCGCCTACATTGACGCCAGCGCTGGCGGCAGCTCCGTTCCTTACCGGGTGCTGTGGCGGGTGTGTCCAGTGGAGGCTTTGTCAGCCGCTGAAGCCACTCTCCTGCAAGTGGCATTCGCTGCCTGACAAGTTCGACATGCAGAGATTAGTACTGACTCCTCCGGTGATGACCTTCGCGCCAGCGTCAGCATCCACCCAAACAAGTGCACCTCCAAGAACATTGAAAAGCCAAAACGTGCACGTTCTCGTCCGGGATGGCTGGTGGGTTAGCTTAGGCGTGCCACGAAAGGAGAGAGTAGTGCCGAAGGCCTCGCTAAACAGCGAGCGATCTCTCGACGCGGGTGTGCGCAGGCAAGACCAGCATCTCCTCTTGTCTTCGCACGTTGTCCTCTTTCACTCAGCCGACATCTGTTGGCAAACCCATCTTCCGCGCCAGTGTCCTCGTCGTGCTGTGTTGGCTTGCGGGAGTGCGCAGCAACAGCAGCGTAGGTCGCTGTACTCGTACACGGACCGCCAAACTGCATACTCGATCGCGCTGGCACTTGTTGTCCGCATTTCGCGCCTTCGCTCGATTGCTGCAAAGCGCACTCCATTCGTGCTGTAGTCTTCCTCTCTGCTTCTAAAATACGATCACGCCGTTGCGCTTGTGTCCACTGTTCACTGGAAGTACTGCTCATAGCCGTCGAGGTCGCCGGTACCGTAGAGCTCGCGGCCGAGCGCTCTGTCGCGCTGCTGTTCCAGCAGCTTCCTCGCCTTGCGCTCCGACGCCTGGCTCGTCGGCGCGACAGTTTGATCCAGTGCGCGTTTGCGCTCTCTCAGTCGCTGCTGCTGCTGCTGTTGCTCGTCGTGTGACGGGAAGTGCGTGACGCGCGCCACTTTAGCTGTCGCCCCGTGCGCGCCAATGCCTGCGCGGTCGGTCTTGAACACCGTGGCGATCGGCTCGGCACGGCCCACGCCCGAGGGACCGAGCCCCGCACCCTCTGTCCAGCCCATGCCCATGAGCATGCGGTATCCGCGGTTCGACTCGGGCAGCCACACTGATCCACCCAGTCGCCGTCCATCACACCGTACAGCAGCAGAGGTGCCCGATGGTGAGCAGAGTTCCATAGCAAGAGAAACAACAACAGCAAGAACAATAAGAAAGCACCTTTGCGCAGCGCCGGCGCCTTAGTGGCCGACAGCAGGTGCATCGTGCTGGCGTCGTGCTCGGCCGCGCTCGCCTCGCGCACGTACACGGCGCAGGCGGTGCAGTAGTACATTCCTCTCGTTGCCTGATTGATGCTTGTCAATGGCGGATGCTTGTCAACATGTAGTACAAACACCTGAGCTCCCTGATAAACTTCACTACGAAAAAACTCTACGACCGCCGTGCTTGTGCGCACGCGGCGCTCACGCGCACCAGGACGCGCTCGAGCGTCTGCGGGCGGCGCACGAGCAGTACGAGAACGCCGAAGGGAAGGCGCTCGACCACGAGCGCGAGCGCGCGGCCGCTGCCCACGGCGCAGGCGCTCGTGAAGCCTGCAGACACGACGCGGAACGCGACGTGGCCGACATGCAATGCGTGCAGCTGTGCGGCGCTCGACGGCTGCTCGCAGAGCCGCGGGAACTGGCGCGCGTCCACCAGGACCGTCTCGTTGTCGTCGCCGTCGTCTAGAGTGACGCGCACGATGTGGCGCGCGCTCGGGTCGGAGACGAAGACGCCCTCTGCGAACTCGACTTCGCCATGCGCGCTGAGGCAGAGCACGCCGGCGAACGTGTCGGCGTCGTCGCTGAACTCGTCGATGCGCAGCAGTGCGTGCACAAAGGCGCGGTAGCTGCGCGTGTTGCGGGATTCCATCGGCGGAGGCAGTGAGACGGGGCAGTGGGCGGACTGGACGAGTCTTGAGCTTGTGCGGTAGCCGGCGGATTCGCAAGTGACGAGCGCAGGCTGCAGGACGAGAAGATGAGAAGCTGGGAGCTGCGGCTGCGGCTGCTTAATAGAGCCCGAAGACGCGCGCAAGGACGCTGAACGCGCGCTCGTGCGGCCCACTCTGCTTGTAGCGCCTAGTCGCCAGGCGCACAGCGGGGACATCCACCACCACGCCCTTGGCGCCGAGCAGCGCCACCATGCGCGGCGAGCAGAGGAACTGCCAGCCAGCCGTTCATTCATTCCCAGAGTCAGGTGACACTGCAAGTCGGGCTTATGTATCTTAGATCCAACGAGACGCACCTGGCAGAGCTGCGTGACATTCTTGGGCTTGGGCGATGGCGCGCACTTCTCAAAGTCAATGAGCGTGCAGCGCCGCTCGCCTGCGGCGCTCCGATGCACGAGAATGTGGCGGTGCGGATGCGTCATCTCGTCTTTGTTGACGCCCATGAGATCCATCGCGAAGCACTGGAGGCAGGCATCGTTTCGTTCGTCAGCTCCTACCTGCTACAGCTCCGCAATGCACCCGACCACCTCCAGGTGCCGCACCTGGCAGAGCATCTCGCGCAGCACCCAGCGCGCACTTGCATGTGACGTCGTCGCGGCGCCGAGGAAGTCGACGACGTGTAAACCCTCGAGCCGCTCGCAGACGACCCACCCGGGGCCGCTCGCGTGCAGCCGCGCACCGACGCCCATGCGGTTCATCGCGCGCAGCCACTTGGCCTCGGCGTCCACGGCACCTCCTCCAGAGTCAGCGGCGCCGAGCTTCACAACTACCGGCGCACCGCTGCTCTTCAGCTCGCCCGCGTACAGCACGCCGCGCTTGCCGCGCGCGAAGAAGCGCATGTCTGCCGCCAGCAGCTCGGGCGGCAACGGCGTTGGCGACTGCGCGGCGCTCGTGAGGCGCGCGATGTGCGCAGGGTCAAGCTTCCACTGCGTCCAGCTAGGAGGAGGATGACGATGAGAGAGAGAGAGAGTAAGTGAGCGACTTGGTGTGCAGGCAAGCGCTCGTGAATACCGCACGCAGGGCGCACCGCTTCAAGTGGTTCGAGTGGACGGCCTCGCTGCTCGGTGCCTGCTCCACCTGCTGTTGTTGTTGCTCCGGCTGCTGCTGCTGCTTTGGGCCGTCGCCGTCGTCGCCGTCATCGTCACCATCGTCGTCGTCGTTGGTGATGCGGTGTAGCAGCGCAGAGCTCAGCGCAACTCGCTCGGCCGGCGTCAGCAGCTCCTGGAGCGCGTCGCAACGTGTCACGACGTCCAGCGTCCACATCGCAGTTGAAGGCAAAGTTGACAAGTGTGGGGAAATGAATGGCTGGCAATGACGCGCACACGGCAAGAGCTTCAAGATCGTCAAGTGGCACAGCATGGATGTTGCTGATCATGGCTGGTCAGAAGCCTCGGAGCTCCTCGGAGGGAGAAGGAGACGCAGCACGTGTATAATGCTTGTGGGTGGAGTCCACTTTGACAGCACCGCCCATTCACCTCCCTGCCTCCCTGCCTACTTGCCCGTCTACCTACATGTACAGCTCGAGTAGGAACTTCTTGTAGAGCGTCATGAACTTGGCGATGAACGCCTCGAAGTGGAAGATGTCCTTGGAGCCGCGCTGCATGCGGTGCTCGTAGTACGCCGCCCACTCGAGCAGCTCGTGCTTGAGGTCGTCGTCCAGGCGGCTCATGAGCTCGCGGCACAGCACCTATTCATTTCGTCGGCAGCAGCAGCAGCCCGAGGTCATTCATCAGATCCTGCCGCCAAGTGAAGCACCAGCGGCACGTGCAGAGGACAGAGCTGACGAGTCGTACGCTACCTTGAGGATCACTTCGGACGGGATGCAGTTCGCGATCAGCTCGTAGATCATCTCGCGCGCCTTCAGCAGCCTGAAAGGAACACAAAGATTCCACGAAGGCGAGTGCGCGTCAGTCTCGCCACCATCTAGCGCCACACTCGCCAGCGCTCGCAGCGACAAGAAAATCCGCACCCTGCAGGCGACTGCTCCTGCAGCACCACTTTCGCTAGTGTGCAGATGTACTCCTCCCACGCTGGGAGCTGAATCTGCTGGTCCGGCGAGAATGGGTAGCTGAGAACGCGGCGTCGTCAGACCCCATACAGCAGCACCACAGCAACAGCAGCATCAGGTACTGTTGCGAGAGTTGCCTACTCCGCGCAAACAGGCGCACTCACTTTTGCACGCGGCAGGTCTCAAGCATGAGGATCGCCCGGCGCAGGTTGCGCTCGCTCTTGTGCGCGATCTCTTTGCCGAGCACCGCGTTGTACGCGAGCCCCTCCTTCACACACACGCTCTGCAGGATCTGGCAGATCTGTGTGTCCACCAACATACACAGGTGCACCCATGTAAGTTAGTCCCAGGTGGGCAACTAGCTACTATACGCAGCCTACGAACCTCGTCCGTGGTCGGCGCGCCGACGCGGATGCCGAGACAGCGACTCCGCAGCGGGTCGATCACCTTCGACGGATTGTTGCAGCAGAGCACGAGGCGGCACGTCGCTGTGTACTTCTCCATCGTGCGGCGCAGCGCGTGCTGCGCGTTCTTGCTCAGACGGTCTACCTCCATGAGCAGGACGACTGCGCCATACATGCATGCATACATATATATGCACTTATGTCTTCAGTCATCTCCCATTGCATCTGCATGCATGCATCCATGCATGCTCGCACCCTTGAACTGGCGCTTGGAGTTGGTGTCCGCCAAGTGGTATTGCGCGATCTCCTTGAGCACCTCCTGCACCACGAGGCGGTCGCTGGTGCCCACGTCTGACGGGTTCATCTCGATGTGGTAGTTGCTCGCGACCGTCGTGATGTCCACCTTGGTGGACTTGCCCGGCGCCTACGTGCGCGTCATCGCAGCAATTGAGCGTGCATTGAGCACGGGGGACGCGTCGCTTGGGGCCCCCAGTATATGCGAGCATCCTGCGCACCTTGAAGGACTTGTGCTCGAGCCGCACTTTGAGCGCGCCGTCGCCGTAGAGCTCGCGCAGCAGCGCCATGATGCGCGTCTTCTTGCCGGCTCCCGACGGACCGTAGACCAGCAGGTGCGGCACGTCGTCCGACGCCGCGAGGTTCTTCAGCCGTTTCGTCACGTCCGCGTGGAAGTCCAGCGTGCGCAGATCGCTCGGGCGGTACTTGTCTACCCACAGCATCTTCGGCGTGCGTGCGTGCGTGCTACGGAGCTGTCTGTTCGGCAGAGCAAAAGGAGTGCTTGTCTCCTTGCTGGAAGTGTTTTTTATGACTTTCCCGCCTTTTTGGCCAAAAAGGCACAAAATCACGACGCGCCAATAGCAAAACAGTGGGCAGTTTTCAGCTAATCCGTGTTACCAGAAACTCTGCACTTTGGCTGATCGAAGGAAGGGATCCGACGATCGTTCATGAGTGTGATCGCACTTCGCAAACCTTGGACCCACCTTTGTGTGAGCTTGTAAGCTCCCAATCTAATCTGCTCCGCTTCAGCGTGGTTGAGTAACAGAGTTGATTGGAATTGCATGGTGTTAGGTCTCCAAGACGCTCAGGAGTGGCAACCAAGTTGACTCTGTCGCCTCGATTTCTCGTCCGCTTACAGCTTTGCCATCGACTGAACGAGCGCGCGAGTTCCTACAGCAGAGCGCACTGGGTCAGCAGGCGCCGCGCTGTGCACGATCTTCTCGATGTGCTCGACCACCTCTGCGCGGCAGGCGACATTGTCGCCCATGACCGCGAAGATGATATCTTCGTGCGTGCAGTTCCGGATGGCCCGAAACGTGGCGTCCTGCCCCGCGCGTGTCTGAACAACGCGCCGCACGCACGACGCATAGAGAGTGTCAGGGTTGCATCCGTCATCAGCACCTCTCTTCTTTTCCTTCTACCCATAACCATAATGACGGATCGAACGACGAGAAGAAAAAGACGTACCAGAGCCAGAGCCAACCTCTCCGACGAGCTGCTTGGAACCACCTACCACATTTCGCCAGTCACGTAGCAACGAGCCGTTTGGTCTCATCAGCCAAACTCATCTTGCCAAGCCCCATTCCCGTCGAATCCCTTCGCCGTACCGTATCGTCCACACCATGCAGGATGTGGAACTTGGGGAGCTTGCTCAGCTTGCACTCGGAAGCGAGCGCCGTCGGGCTGTGCACTTTAAAGTTCTCGACACCGAGAACCGCCGGCTTCATGGGCGAGATCTCGTGCACGCCGCGGAACGGACCGACCACGCGCTCGCTTTCGAACACGTAGTGGTCTGCAATGTCGTACGGCCCGGCGAGGCCGATGAACCCTTTGACGACGTTCACGACCTCGGCTCTCTGGCTTTCCCGCTTGAGCTGGTATCAGTATCGCATTCGCCGTGGGCACAAGTGTGCAGGCTGTGCGTCAGTTGCATAACCACAGTACTGCATGTTGGAGGTTGCCGCTCAATGAACCTGTTTGCTGACAGGTGACGCGACGCGCATGGCCGATTGAATGAGCGTCAGAGCCCCGATGTGAGCTCCTACACACACAACAGCGATGCGGACAGCGATCAGGGACGCTACGACCTTCCGATGTGTTAATCCAATCCTGCCTGCTAGTAGCGTCGCACCTGACGAGTGGCCACCAAGAAAGATCTGCTCCTTGTCACCTCCGAACACATGGCAATTCTTCCGCACCCACTCGACCTGACACCGCAGAGACACAGGTAACCAGAGGCACACTCGACGATTCCGTTAGCAGACGCCCTCGTGCTTACTCTCCCAATCGCCCTGCTCGTCACGATCACCAGCATGCGGCGATACTATGTCTTATCCTAACAAAATGCGGCAGCACATGCTACACACCGCTCGCTCGACATCCTCGACCATGTCCTGCACATGGCCCATCGGGTATGTGCGGTAGTTGACGACCGCGACGAGGACTCCGAGTGCAGACGCGAGGTGCTCGCCCACGAGTCCGTACTGCCACTTGTGGCCGAACGACCACGCGCCACCGTGCACGAACACGAGCACGGGTCTGTAAGCGTGCGGCTCGACGTCACCTGCCTTGCGCTCGCTCTCGACGCCGTAGACGTCCACCGTGTGGCGCGCATGCGGCCCGTACACGGCGTTGGGCTGTACGCGCGGCCCCTTCCACACCAGCAGGCGCCCGATACGCGCCGCGAGCAGCGGCTTGACGAGCGGCAGCAAAAACTCGCTCGCCGCGATCAGCTGTGACGTGAGCGTGTACGTGAGCGCGCGCCAGAGCAGGCGGTCGCTGCGGCGCGGAGAGATACCAACAGCGACCATCCTTCCTCCCTTCGACGCTGCGGCGACAGCGGCAGCAGTAGCAGTCTGCTGCAGCCCCAGCATCGCGCATTGCTGCGAGAGCGACGTCCATGTGCGGCGCAGGTACGCGAGTCCCAGAACGGCCAGACAGAAGCGCGTTACGCGTCTGCGCAGCCCCACGACGGCGGTCAGCGGTGGTGTTGACGCCAACATGGCGAGTTGGCGCCGCGATACCAAAAAAGCAAAACCCGCTTATATTCAGCTGCTGGCGCTGCGCAAATCCTACTTGTCGCTATGCCTGAATATGTGGATGTGGCTGGCGACGCGTTCCCGCAACGCGTACGTTGCGAGTCTTTCCAGCCACTTTGTCAGTCTACGTGTCTTGCACTACTGACCTCGCCGAAATGCTCTCAGCCGTCTCGCTCCGTGCTTCCCCTTCAGTCCGCTCTTGAGCAGCTCCAGCATGTTCCGCGCAGCGTTGACATCTCTGTTCCAGAAGTTGGCCTTGCATCCACT
>JAASFZ010000088.1:0-36576 GCA_023334075.1 Globisporangium nunn | reverse complement strand
CTGGGATTCCCACTACAGGAGATGGACCAGCAAGCACTCTTCCGAGTGCGAGCTTCGCGAAGCGCTTGGTGCTGACGCTGGTGCTGCTGGGCTTGGCGCTGTTGGTGGTGATGCGAGTGTCGGATATCGAGGTCGTCTTCTCGCTTGGTGTGTGGCGTCAGCAAACTTGTCGATCTCTTTGGGATACCTGAAAGTCTCGTTTAACAGCAGAACGAACACCAACACCGGTACCGTGCCGAACTCATTATGGAAGCATGCCGCAGGATGGAGCTGATCGATTGGCGTGGTAATTGAGGTAGCCATTACGAGCAGCAAGCTCTCTCGCCAACCATTTCGACTTTTCTTTCAAGCTGGTATCGAAGGTTGGGGATTGTGTTGGTAGCGGCTAAGAGGCTTGGACTCTCTTATGTGTGCAAGTCCCGAAGAGCGGTGCACTGAACTTGCGTACACTACGCTCCGATAATCGATTGAGCTGTCTGTCGATCAAACAACCGATGGATCTCGCAGTGATAAAGCAAGGAGTGTGCCTTTCCTCGCTGGAAAGCTCCGGCCTTCAGCCCATCGTTTCGAGCCAAACGTATCGTCAACGAGCATTGCACTAGTATGCTCGCTCGCAGGCAAGCAGTTGACCGAGTCTGCGATCGATAAGGTCGATCGCGTGCTCAGGTTGACGATCAAAATGCTGATCGCGTGCTGAGTATATACACTCGCCATCTTGGCAAAGAAGTACATTGTTCACTCTTTTGATTGTCCGTAATCACTCTACGTTTACTTTCAGTCCACACTCTTTTTTCGATAGTGAAAAACCCTGGTCGTTCCAAGTTTTTCCTCTCTCACATTTCTGAACTTTTATCTGACCACACAGTGTGGCACACATCGCAATGTGGCGCACAGTGCGTACGTGAGGTGCTCGCCCATTCCCTCATCCTCGCCCGTGGTGCTCCAGCGATGGCGCCGCCTCGAAGAAGAGCAGCGCGGCTCGGAGCAGCAGCAGTAGCAGCAGCAGCAGCAGCGCTGGTGTTCTTCGCCACTGGCGGTGACGCGCAGTCGCGCCTCACGGCGCCGACCGACTGCATCAAGCCGACGCTGCAGATACAGGACACGACCGACGTTGTCGTTCTCTGTGACGGGATCGTGGCTGACCGCGCGCGCTTCAGCGGCGTGCGCGCGCTCGAGATCGGCGTGCTGGCGCCGTCGCTCGTGCTCAAGGCACTCGTGAGCGACACACTCGAGTCGCTCGTGGTGCGCAGTGGCAACGCCTCGCAGCCTGCCGCCGCCTTCAGCAGCACGCGCAACGTACTCGAGTTCGACGCCGGTTTCTCCGAGCTGCGTGCACTCATGTCGCTGTGCGTGCATCGCTTATCGCGCATCGTGCAGTTCATGTGGTTAAGCAGTAGCTGATGAGTGATTGAATCGTGCGCATGGGATACAGGACGTTCAAGAACGTGGACTTCAAGGTCCCGAACGTGACGCTCAAGACGCCGGACTCGCTGCTGACGCTCACAATCGACAGCTCAAACGCGGAGGACCTAGTGCTAAACGTGCTGCCGGGCTCCAACGTCAAGCTCGGACGACTGTGCGTCGTGTGCTGCTTGCGTGGTGGGAGATGTGGTCATCGTCGCGCTGACTTTTCGTGCCGCTGTTTTCCTTACACCACTGCTGTTGCCGTCACTAGAGATCTGCCTGGGAACGCGTTCTCGGCGATCCCCAGATGCCTCTTCTCGCACAACTACGGGAGCAATGCCATTAAAGCGTACGTCCAAGGTTCTCAGACGCCAGATGTTGCTACATAGCGTACTTCTTGTAGAACTTCCGAGACCACAGAAGACTGACATGTATGTGTCGCAAATGTGCAGAACTGTGGAGATCTATGGAAAAACGTTTGAGGTACTGGACGAGGCTTCGTTCCAGACCCTTCGCGCCAACCTGGCGCCAACCGGTTCATCTTTCGAGCTGAGCACCAAATGCAACTTCAACACGGGGTTCGTCGATTCCACCGGCGCTCGGATCTCGGAAGGGTTGTATAAGGTCTGCGACGCGTCGACGGTGATTGGCACAGTCCCGTCTCGGGGATCTGCGAACGCGATGGTGACGCCGACGCCGGCTACCACGACCACAACCGTAGCGTCCCCTGGCAAGCCATCGAACACGACGCTGATCGTGCTGATCGTGGTCATTGCCACGGTGGCCGTGGCGCTGTCAGGATACCTGACGAGCCGACATTTCCTGGGCAAGAAGGGCCCACTGTCCATGGATCCCGCTAACGAAAATGCGGTGAATCTGATCAACAAAGTGGACTCATCGACGTCCGGGAAGCTGGTGCTACTGTCGAGCGACGAGACGCTGCGCAGCATCCAACTGGAGGCTCCGGTTCTGTTGAAGCGACCAGCAGGAGCCGGGCGGATGTGGATCGGCGAGTACTTGCAGCAAAAAGTGATTGTGAAGCGCGTGGAAGCTGAGAAATCGGAGACGTTCTCGACAAAGAGTTTGATGAACCAGGCGTGCTTCCTCGCGCAGGTTTCGCATCCGAATATCGTGAGCCTAAAGGGCATCACGTGGATCGCCGGCACGGACTTCGCGATCGTGGCAGAGTTCATGGACAGAGACAACTTGAAGACTGTGCTGTCCGATCCCGAAGTGGACCTCGACGTGGAGGCGAAGCTTGGCATGTGCTTGGAGATTGCGCGGGCTCTCGTGTACCTGCACAGCTCGGAACGCAACATGTACGTGCGGAACCTGTCGAGCCGAAAGGTGCTCGTGAAGGGCAAGGACTCCAACGACAATACCACCACCAACAGCAGCAGAGGTGCCGGCAGGAGTCGAGACAACAGCAACATCCGGGATACCACGGTCAGCAACCGCATTTACAGCAGTAAGAACAACGAGTGCAAGGTAAATCTGTTCGACTGCTATCCGTGCGTAAAGAAGATCACGCCGGTGGAGAGCTACGGCTCAGGCGAGCTGGTGTGGCTGGCGCCAGAGGTCGTCACGCGGTCGTTCCCGATGGATCCGAAGAAAGCCAACATCTACTCGTTCGGCGTCCTCATGTGCGAGATCCTGACGCGCGTGTCGCCATTTCAGAACCTCGTGGACGAGCTAGGCAACACGCTTGCAGATATTGAGCTCTCACGACGCGCGCGCGCGAAGGAGCCGCTGGTGCCGCACGAGCACCACCCAGAGTTCATGTGGGCTCCGAGGAGTCTGCGAGCGACGATCGAGGCATGTCTATCACCGTCGCCGTCCGATCGACCGACTGCAGAGGACATCATCGTCACTCTCCAGGACGCCAAGGTGGAGGAGATCGCGGCGAGTTTGCGGACTGGCGGCGACTTCTTTGTGTGAGTGAGTGTTGAGTGCCTTCGCTGTTAGGTGAGAGTGAATGAAGGAGGTTGGAAGTCACAAGCAACGTGTTCGTGGGTGCTGCTGTTCGGGTGTACCTGCTAGGCCTCCGTCCACCTCCGCTCCGTCGTGAAGTTAATGAATTGTCTTGCCGTAGATGACATTTGTGTCCACAATTTGAGTTCACTCCTGCGTCCGCCTGCCATTGGTGCGATTGTCGAGGTTACCCCGATTTCAGGTTTTTACACATCCCAAATCGAAATGGTGCATACTTGGCGATTGGAGGCCGCTCTCGAGCGCGCCGTGTGGGGCGACAGACACGCGCAGCTGACGACTTCAGTGGTGATGGGTGTTGCTCACAGAGCAGCAGCAGTGAGGAGGAGCACGACGTCTCGAGCAACGCCGACGAGCAATGGGACGACATGGCGATCGTGCGGGTGCGCGCGGAACACATCGACTTGCGCTGCCTCGCCCTTCGAGGGTGTTTGCTCCCCACGGGCGCATGCATGCTGATGTGCGCCTTCTCATATGTTTGCTCGACGCAGGCGTTCGAAGACGCGCTGAGTGACCAGCGCCAGCGAGCGGAGGAAGCTTCGTCGTCCAGGTGCGCTTGTGGTCGTTCGATTGGTTTTGGTTTTTGTTTCCATGCCACATTGCTCACTGGAGCCCTCGCGCTCGGCTCGCACGGTTGTCCAGAAAGAAGACGGTGAAGCAGTCTCGCGGCAGCAGCAGCAAGAAGAAGAACTCCAGACGGGTGTCAGTTGATGGCGAAGATGTGGCATCCTTGACGGCGCCACGAATGAAAGAGCCGGCAGCCTCACCCGCGTTCAGCTACACTGGGGCAGCGGCGGCTTCGAGTAGACATGACCAAGCAACAGCGGCCTTCACGCCACAGCTGCACGCAGGTCCGCAAGGAATGCCGGGTGGCTTCGAGACGGGTTCAAGCTATGACATCTACCAGCTCGCGTACGCGCAAGCTTACGCGAGTCTGCAAGCTCAGCACCAAGCTTCGTTGTATCAGCAAGCAGCAACCATGGCGCCCCAGCAATACCCAGTTGGGTACGGGTATGGATACGGAGGCGGGCAGCGTGCAGACGCAGGATTCCAGTCGGCGTATATCCCCTCGCAGCACTTCCAGTCGCAGACGCCATCGTCAATGCCGGTGCCCCCGTTTGCAGCGCCGCCCGGCGTCAGTGCTGGCACAGCCGGACCTGGAGACGAAGGCTTGTCGAATCTGCTTCTGGCGTGGTACCAGTCCGGATACTACACCGGCCGCTACCAAGCCATGCAGGAGATGAAAGCGCGCGAGCGCCGATAAGTTTGCGGCGATATCAACAGGGAACGCGCTGACCGTTTAGTGTCGGTGTGGAAAGTCGCTCAACTCTTGCTGTCGAATCCCGTGGTTCTGCTGCATCATACTGTGTGGATATCACCAAGTGAGGCATGGACGTATGAGCAACGCAGAATGGGATGAGGAATATGCTTCGCACAGGAGCACGCACCCCCAGAGCAGCAACAACTGGTCTCTGGAGACAGCGTCTTGAACCAACTGCTCGAGGTGCTCAAAGCTGATGTAATAACCCACCGCCCCAGGGTCAGCATATATCGATCGCACGAACTCGAACGAGGCAAGCCCTATGTACCTCCTGGTGAACATGTCGTCAATCGAAATCTTGTGGAGCAGAGATTGAGACGCGTACGGCGTGATGATCTGTGTCGACGCCAAGAAACGCTCGAGTTGCGACTCTTCTTCTAAAAGAAATGGCCGCTCGAACCACATGCGCGGCAGTACGCGGTGGTCCTTCAGCGCAGTCTGCGCGCAGTTGTCGATGATGGATCGGATGAAGCGGCTCGTCTCTTCCTTCGAGCTGCAGAGATTTTGTGAACGTCATTCATCCGAACCGGTACACGAATGCATATGGTGAAAAATACCTTGCGAGTGTCTGAACTCGGACGCGAAAGTGGACGAGCGCAGCGTAGAACGCTTGGAGGTTCGCTTCGATGTCTGGAGACATCGCGGAGTCTTCAGCTAGAGTACAAAACGGTTTTAGCTCGTAAAGCCCACGGCTATCAATTCTGCCAAATCGATGCCGTACCAATGATGATCCAGAGCTGCTGGAACTGAATCTGTGAAGTTGCGAGCTTGTACGTGAGTGACTTCATTGACGTTGCGTCTGCTTGTGCAAGAGTGATCAGTACATTGTCTGACCATGAACTTGTGAATATCCTTCAGAACCAACCTCTGAAAAACGAAGTGGCGAGAACAACGATCCCATTCCGCTCGTCAACGATGATGTCGATTGGAGACTGCAGCTCTCGCTCAATGACGGACACACCATACTCCGTTGCGAGTTCGTCCAAAATTTCATCCTGCGACGCGCCAGTTTGTTCAGTCAGTTAGGCACACAGTATCCACAAGCACGATCATTAGGTGAAGCGCCGACGTACATGTTCGAGAAACTGCACCGAGCAGATCACGCGAACAGGTGTCTTGACATCGTCGTCCCCAACGAGCAGCAACTTTGGCTTCTTTGATGGAGGCTCTTTCGTCACGGAGTATTCATCCTCCGCGAAGTTTCCATCCGTGCCAGCGCGCTCGCGGTTCGGTGCTCCGAGTGGATCAGTCTCGTCACCTAGACTGGCACGAAGTCTACACAAATCTCGCAGGTGCGATGGTCCCAGAGCGAGTTTGTAGTTGTTTGATGCCGTAACTTGTGTTACAAACACCAACTGCGAGCTTCCTTCTCGGAGTTGTCTCCGTCCACAGAGAGATGTCATTCTGTGAATGTACAGTCAGATCTCTAAAGCCGCTTGTGTTGTTCACAAGGTAAATTAATCGCGCACTGCACGTACCGGAGTGTATGCAGCCACGCGACTTGGCGGAAGCTCAGACAAGCGTCAAAGATTGCTTCGTGGGAGAACGCCGATGGATTCTCGCTGATGCGCTTCACGGTCAGTTGCTGCTGGTGGACGATCGACTCGAGGAGCTCCAGCGAGAGCGCATCAAGCGCGAACTGCACCGAGTTTGGATTGACGCGGATGACCTTCTTCCGCGCGAGATCCCATAGCACAGGTCGAGCGAGGTGCTCGATCGGCAACGTCGCTTTGAACCTGTTGTTTGCTTGCTCAAAGTGGCTTGCATCTGGGGTAGCAGATGTTGGATTGGTGACGATGAGCTGGTTTGAGGTGATTCCCAGGAATCCTGTCACAAGATCCTCGGTCGTCGCGCTGCTCGCATTGTCAGATTTCAGGAACATCGTCGTGGATCGAGTGGGCTGTGCTTCAGGGGTCATCTCAAGCGAAGTTGGCTCGATAGCTCGCTCCGATGTTGCTGCTTTTTCAGCCTGCGGCAATTGCGAATCGAGCATAACCCGGCGCCCAGGAGCATTGTGTCTGTCCGCATGCTCTGTTTTGTTATCAGGTTGAGGCGGAGCCTGCCTCCACTGGAACGACTCTTTGTAGCGATCTTCCGAGGTAGTTGTCGCAAAGGCGCCTTGGGTCCACAACGGCGGGGTGTTCAGCAGGATGCTTGTCGTCGACCGCGGAGGCAGCGCACTCAACGAGCTCGAAATCGCCTGAAGCATTTGCTTTGCGCTGTCGAGAATCTGAGCCAGTGCGTCGCTTGGAGCTTTCTTGTCTTGACTTGTGATCCTCGACGGCACCAACAGTTGATACAACCCGCGCTGGTAGCTACAAGAGCGCAAACGATCACTTGCGAGTGTGTCCGAGTATGCTGCGTGCCACGCACTCAACTTGGTAGGAGAGGGTAGCACACTGAAGATATCGAGAGCATCACCACTGTCTCGAACGAGCATGCATGCGGCGTTCCTCCGGTAAATCGTCGCGAGAATGCGCGCTGATGTGTGTTGCAATGCTGGAGTAGATGATGAACGCACTTCTTCGTCGCAGCGGAGTCTCTTGAGCTGCGTGGCTTGTCTTGGTGTGCGCGTGCTCGTCACGTCTTCAGCACCAGAATGCCGCAATGTGGCGCAGTTCTTGGCGTTGATATCGACCAAGCCGGTCTGCTTCACCTTGACCGAGCCCATCCACGCCGCGAAGCTATCGTCGTCCGATGGATCTCGTGCACAGGTCGCGAAGTGCTCGTTCAAGTCCATCACCCGACTGAAGATCGCTGCGCTCACCTCACCATCGACAACCGACGCGATCTTGGTGATGCATCCTCCACTTGGCTCCGTTAAAAGCGTCAATTCACCGCGCCTCTCACTGCTCGTCACGTCTCCGCTGGCGTCCATGGACTCGTCGCTCTTCAGTCCTTCGTCTGCTGTGCGTTGCAGCTGAATCTGCTCGTCCAGCGTCTGCGAGTCTTCGCAGACTATCCACACATCACACAACGCTCATGTTCACTAGCTATTGCAGTAGCTACCACGTACTCTGGCCGCCTTCGTCGCCCCCACTCCGCATGCTGCTGCGTGGCTCGAGCGCGCGTGGGCGCTAACAAATGCGAATTCCGCACTGACAACGCTGGCGAGATGACCATCATTTGAGTTGAAGTTCAAAAACACCGTGCTTCCCACAATACAAGGCAGTATAGTGAATCGCCTAGAATTGGTCAGGTTGCACTTCTGCTACCTCAGCCTTGCTCGCGATGCCTCAGTCGAGAACACGGACACCTGCCGCAGCTTGTCGAGCGCCAACGCGCGCTCGCGGCCAAGCTGCTCAAGCGACGCGCGCAGATCGTCCTCCAGCGCGCTCGCCTGGGCGATCTCGAGCTTGACGCCCGCGCATTTCTTCTCCAGTTGGCGCAGGCGGTAGTAGTGCGCATCCAGGTCCGACGTGGCCAGCGCGGCCGCCACCTTCGTGTCCGCGACCTCTTTCTGCAGCCGCTCGACGTCCCGCGAAGAAAAACTGCCTGAGCTGCTGCTGCCGCTATTAGCGCCACTACTGTTGGTGCTACCGCTGCTGCGCCGGAGGAAGCCCGGCAGAAGCGACGAGCCCTGGCGCTGCGGGTGCTGCGCCTTGAAGAGCTCCGCCTCCTCGATCTGCTTCTCAGTCGTGTACTTTTCCGCGATGGCCAGGTCGCGGTCCTGCAGGTGCTTGACGATGCGCGCCTCGAGCAGCGCGATGCGCTCCTTGCTCGTCTCGCGCTCGTCCTCGATATCGCCCAGCTTCTCGTCGATGCCGCCGAACTCGCGCCGCGCCATGGACAGCAAGTCTGCCACGGTTTCCAGCTCACCTTCCACGGCTGCGCGCGCGAATGCCGCCTCCATAAGACTCTCGAAGCGCGGTCGAAGTGCAGCCTGCTGGTCTGCATTCGTACACTGCTGCTCGCTTTGATCGTTGCTGTCGTTGCTAGCATCTTCGCTGCCGCCACCCGGGTCCGAGACGAATGAAGCGAACGGCGGCGCGCTGTCGAGCGATGACAGCTCTTCCAGTGACGAGCTGAGCAGCCACTCCACGAAAGGGGCATAGACAGCGAGCGCCGGCGACGGCGGTTCCAGCACCACATCCGTCGACTCGATGGACTCGAACACCACAGCTTCGGGCGCTCGCATCGCTTCTCTGCTCGCTTCTCGCTCCATCTCGACAGCAGGAACACCGCGCTTTTGCATGGCGCCGGCAAGAGGTTTAAAGTGCACGCACACACACACGTCAGAGCATCCGCGCACAGGGTTCTCCTGCACACGCGGTTGGTCGGAGGCCAAGCTCGAGACAAGGTCGCCAGGTATGCGTGTTTATTTTTACCTATGCTCTAACTTGTCGATCGGCTCGGTGAAGAAGTCGCCGTGAGCGTCGTCGTCCTCGTTGTCCTTGCCGCTCGCCACATCGACGCTGACATCCGCTCGTCTCTCCAGCACGTTGTCGTAGCTGTTCCGCAGCAGCACCTGGATCGCGTTCGACTCGTCCAGACGGTTCAGCGCCGCGTACGCCTTCAGCGCCGACTTGAGCATCAAACGGCGGTTCAAAATCCGCTTCCGGTCGCCGTCCATCGCCGAAAAGTCTTCGAACAGGTGAATCACCTCCTGGAAGCGGCCGAGACGAAGGTTCGACGCCATGCCGATCTCCGTCACCGCAATGCCGAGCGGGATGTGCTTGTTCAAGCGCAGCGCACGGATGATGTCGGCCACCTTCTCGAGATCGCCGAGCATTCCCAGCTTGTAGTAGAACGAAATCACGCGCTCCAGCGCCGCGTACTTGATCGGGATGTTGTTGTCCAGTGCGTGCACGAACAGCTCGTCAACCATCTGCACCTCCTTGCAGTACACACACGCGATCACCGCTTCGCAGATAGAGAACGAGTTCCATTCGACCACATGCGCGTGCGAGCCAAAGAACGCTGTCAAGTCGTCGACACTCTTGATCCGACCGGTCTGCAACAGCGTGCGAATGAGCGGGAAGACACAGTGGTGGTTCGTCGCGATGCGGTGCGCCTCCATCGTCTCCATCAGCGAGAGTGCCATCTCGACCATGGCGTCATGATGCTCCGCTGTCCGGTCTTTCAGGCATTTCAGCAGCAGGCTTTTGGATATTCTCTCCTTCAGCCCTCGTGTCGCCGTCTTCGACTCCATCACATTTCTGTACACCTCCAGCGTCGCTGACAGGTATCCGTGATCGCACAGCGTCTGCAGACAAATCTCGAAGCGAAACTCTGTAAACGCGTCCATCGGCGCGTCCGGATCATGCTGGTACACGCGCATCGCGCGATCCAGCTTGTCGTGCTCCGCTGCAAGCTTGATCACGGTCGGCAGCAGGGACATCGCGACAGAGCTCTTGAGATCGAAGACTACCTCTTCACACAACTGAAGCACCATGTCGAGCTCCAGGTTGTCCTCGTCCTTGAGCAGCGTGTTGAGCAGATGGAAGTACGCTACGTTCGTGATGCGCACATTGTTCGCGCGCGCGACGTCCAGCAACCGCAGCGCGCTCGTGCTGTCGGCGAGGTGGCCGCACGCAAGCCAGATGGACTCGGCGAGGTGCGCCGAGAGCACCAGTGTCTTCGGGTTCACCGCGATCTCGCCATTGGCGTCCACCGTGAGCTGCTTTGTGAAGAACTTGTCGACGACGTCCTTGAAGCGCCGGTGGTGGTTCAGTCCGTTCGCGTAGCTCTCGCAGATAATCGCGCGGTGTCTGCGGTTACCTGCGAACTGCGGGAAGACGTCCTCCCATACGAACGCGATTGCCTCGATCTGCGCGAACTTTTTCTGCTGTCGCATCCGGTAGAGCAGCCTGTCAAGCGGCCCGGTCATCGCCTTCTGTAGCCGCTTGTGCATCTGGTACTCCGACTCGCCGGCCACGCGCGGGCTGCGCGTCTGTACTTTGGCACCAAGCGCGCGTAACGTCTCCTTCGCACTGTCGTCACACGCATTCACGCACGCATAACTAACAGTCAGCCCCCACGCTCTCCAAGCGTCTCGTACAAAAGACGTCAGCGTACGTTTCGAGATCCTTCGCCGTGGCGCCGAGCACGCCACCGCTCGGTTTCAGCAGAGACGGCAGCGCCGGGGTCGTGGCTCGCGCCGGTGCTGGTGCTGATGCTGACGCCGCGACTGCATCGCGCACACCCGCGCGGCTGCAGGCGCTCAACTGGCTGCGGCTGTCGCGCTGCTCGCTCCCGCTGGCGGCCGCCGTCGCCTCGACTACCTGCTCGCACGCGTTCGTGTGCACGAGCGCGCGGCGCGCGAGCCCGACCGACTGCGCCTGGGGCTGCAGAAGCGCAGCTGCCGTCGATCGGCGCAGCAGCTTGCGCAGCATGGCGGCGTCTCGCGGGGCCGAGACGCGGGGCGGGCGGGCGAGGGAGCGAGCGAGGTCGGTCGGTCGGGAGGGAGGGAGGTCGGTCGGGAGGGAGGCGTGTGCCTCCAGCGCACTGTTGCCTCTGCTCGCTGTCCAGCAGTGGCTGGCAATTGGCTGTCAAACCGGTGCGAGGCCGAGTTAGTATGGGGACATGGCGGCATACATTTCGCGAGTCGCGCGCGGATATTGGCATAGTGGGTGGCTGCGGCGGGTAATATCCGGCAACGATTTGGCTGGTGCTTGCCATTCGCAGCATCACCGGGCGCAGGAAGAAGCGCACGTCCGACGCAGCGCCAGCCAAGTCCCAGCTACGCTCAGGCGAGTCCCAACGAAGTCCCAGCCAAGTCCCAGCAAGCTCCGCGCAACCATGTCCTTCTTCGGCTTCGGCAAAAAGACCCCCGAGCCCGAACCCGCCTCCTACGGCTCCACGTACGAAGAGCCCACGTACGACTACAGCTCGTCGCCCGCCCCGTCGACCTTCGACTCGGGCAGCTCGCACGCACTCAGCGGCGGCAGCTCGTTCGGCGCGTCGGACGTGCAGAACCTGCTCGTGGAGGAGCAGCAGCGCGCGCTCATCCAGCAGGCGATCTCCAAGATCACCGCCATCGCCTGGGACAAGTGCAGCGCCAGCAAGCCCGACTCGGAGCTCTCGTCCAAGGAGGTCGACTGCATCAAGAACGTCACGCTCGCCTACATCGACTCGAGCGCCTTCATCGTGCATCGCCTCAACAAGTCCACGTAGGCTTACGAGACGCCTCCCCCTCAGACCCCCCTTCTCCGGCATGCACAAGCACATTGCGAACAACCTGCCGCTCATATACCAAGAGCTCGCTCAACAGTCGCATTGCACTTCGCTGTAGTATTCCATTCGGTACTTCCACATTCCGCACTCATCGAAATTCTGTAGCGGCGATCGCCTCGATAACGGCGTCCACGCTTGCTGCGCTCGCGGTGCTGTCCGCCTTCGCGCTGTCCGACTGCAGGATGCTCTCAATGCTCGACTCGGCCTCCGCCAGGAGCTTCTCAAACTCCTTCCCAACGCTGTTTTGCTTCTTCGGCCCTACATCGCCCGAGCTGTCGGCAGCGACCGGCGACGATGCGGACCCCGTCGGCGAGAACAGTCCGCCGCACGACGACGTCTCCGAAAAGTTGGTGTCAGTTGACTCCTTGCGGCTCGCTGGTGAGAGCATGCGCTTTGGCTCGAGGTAGTACCCCTCGGGCTTGAGTGGCAGGTTCCGCACCCGGTCCTTCGCAAACAGCACGGAGCACAGCTCCTTTAGGATCTCGTCCAGCACAATGTACCCGCACAGCAACCGCGTCTCGGCGTCGCGGGCGTTCAGAGACGCTTCGTTGTCGTCGTCGACCAGTCTTTTCTTGATATCCGCCACTCTCGCTGCGCTGTTCGGGAGTCCGGCAATGCGGCGCAGCGCGTCCGCGTGCACCTTTTCCAGGATTGAGCGCACGCTCTGGCCTGCGCCACGCTCCTCGTTCACGTCGAACACGACGGATGCACATTGGTGCTTCTGCGCGACGGCGGCGACCAAACCGGAGAGCGCGAGGTTCTCCTGGAATGAGTTCTCGAGGATGCGCTCGAGGCGGCTGAACACCATGCGAATGAACAGAGGCAGCTCGTCATCGCTGCCGCTCGAGATGCTGCTCTGCTTCTTATAGCCGCTTGTCGACGACGAAAGGCTGCTCTGCCGCCGAAACTCGGGCGTCACTGGCGAGTACGACGGCAAGTTCAGCGTCAAGTACACCTCGCGAAGAGACTTCATGGAGCTACGCGTTGCGGCGGTGCGAGATGTCGCGTGTGGTGAAACAGTGAGGTCACTCTTCCTTCCTTTCGGCGATCCAATCGCGTTCCTGATCGGGTCATCCTCATTCCCTGCCGCTGCTGCTGTATCGGTCACGGCTGCCTGTGCTGCAGGTTCGTCGTCAGCATCGCTCTCCTCGTCGCTTGTATCCGAGTCGTTGACTGCCGCTGGCGCGCGCTGACACGCTGCGTACTCTGCGTCCGCGATATACGAGAGCAGAGAAAGCACCTGGCCCTCGCTGTTGTCGTCTGCCGCAGGAATGTCGAGCTCGTCGTGCGCGCCATCAAACGCCTGGATCTTCCACAGGTGAGCATTTGCAGCTACCGCCGAGGTCGGGAATCGGGACGCGAACCAAACGGCACCATTCCGGTTCATTGGACTCAGTACCGAGCTGCTACGCGGTCTCGCTTGCTCGCCCTCACACAGCTCGCCAAGGAGTCGCATATCCACGGTCTCGTCCTGGAGCTCCATCAAGTAGGTGAACAGATCCATTGTCGCAATGCTCAGCGAACTTGAAAGCGAGTTCATGCGATGGAGAAGCTCGGTCGGGAGAGGATGAGCGGGTATGGAAGACTCGCCGTCATCAGCGCCTTTATCGGAGATCTCGAGATCCACGTCCGGCACTTGCTGCAACAGAAACTGGAGGTACACATACAACAGTGGGTTCGCGCTTGCGTCTCTGCTGCACGCCACCAACTCCTCCAGGATGATCCGGGCGTACAGCGTCGCGGTTCTCGCGGCGGACTCGGATGAGCTCAGCAAGCCTTCAAGCAGCGGTCCTTCCAGGAATCGCGCGCGGAACTGCAGCAGCAGCTCGTTCGCGATCGACGTGCAGACTTCCTGACCTGTCTCCTTGTCGACCTCCGTGAGCTCAAAGCGTGCCACCATCGCAAGCGTGCAGCAGAACCGCAGGCGGATCGCGATCATGTATAGCTCCGTCTCGATGCCGTGCGAGCCATTATCAGGAAGTGTTTTCGGGAGCGAGTCAAACGCAGAGATGACGCCGTTGACCGCATAGTGGCAGAACGGCGTGAGCTGCAGGATGAAGCGGCAGAGTGCCTCCTCGTGCATCGCGGCCGCGATCACGAGCGCCTCGCGGCACTTCTCACCGACTTTGCCCATCGCGTACATGTGCGGGAGCAGCCCCGTGAAGAGCACAAGCTCTGAGACGTCATTTGGACGTTGCAGCAGGATCTCGGCATCGCTCATGGCGCCGCTGACGCTGCTCTTGCGGGCGATCATAGCGCCCGCGTGGAGGAAGAAGAACTCGGTCTGCACGGGGTCGGCGCGCAGTTTCTTCCAAAGCACGTTGAGCAGATTGATGAGGCACTTGCGCACGACCGGGTCCTCCACCTCTTTCTTCGTGGCGGCCTCGATGAGCCCTACGACGGACTCGTGCACCTCGCGCGTGGGCAGCAGCGGGTAGTTGACGCGGCTCAGCAGCGCGCCGACGAACTGCATCGTGAGCGACATGATGCCCGACGGCGCATCCCGCCGCCCGGCGTCGCACAGATGCGGCAGGATCTGACGCTCGAGCAAGTACTCGAGGCACTCGCGCGGCTGCTGCTCGTGGGTGGTCGGAGACATGAGATCGGAAGCGCCACCGGCGGCAGCTTCGGGTGCGAGCGAGAGCTCGAGGCGGTCGAGCGCGCTCTCCTCCGCGTAGATGAGCAGCACCATCTTCTGCAGCGACTCTCGCGTGTGCGAGTCGAGCAGCAGGCGGCGCTGCTCCGCCGGCTCGAGCTCGCGGCTCACCACCGCTGCGAGGAAGCGGCTGACCGTCTGCCAGCGGTGGTGGAACTCGGCGGCGCGCGACTCATAGAGCGTCGGCGCCACGATGTCCGCCGCCTGCGCCAGCGCGTCGGACGCGCGCGCCGCCACGAGCTTCAGCCGGCTCTTCACCTGCGACAAGAACTGGCTCATACTGCTACGTGCCGAGTGCTCGCTGCTTGCTGCTGCCTTTTCAGTGGAAAAGCTCACTTGGGAGAAATTGACAGCGATAAAATGGATTTGCACGCTTTTTGCAGGTGCAAGCAGGTACTAGAGCGCGAGCGAAGGCGCTGCTGCGCAATCGGACTCGCCCGACGGCGTTCCTTCCCCGTATGCTTGCGTGCGATGTGATTGTTGGGCTGGAATCGCGCCGGAAGCTTGGGTTGGAGTAGAAAGACCGAAGTGTCCGAATCGAATGATTTCCTGCCCGAAGAGCGCAATCTTCGAGTTCAACAACGACTTTCAAAGTGTACGCAGCAGTCCGTGCTGCAGCACCACCACCACTACGATTACGACCCCACCAAGCTACTTGGATCGTACTCCTACTATAATGTCGGTGGTAGGAAGCACTTGTGTACGTCGTCGGCGCCAGAACGATGGCAACGGCGACCTTGGTGAAAAGGACGACGTAACGCCCAATGTCACTTCGAAGACCGATCAGCGATGTCAGCAGCTCACCCGACAGCACCACTACTTTCGGCACCTAGTAGTACGCGATGCCGGTCTCCACGCAACGAGCAGCTCTTGAAAAGAAAGGTGATACCGCACCGCATCGAGCTCGAGCCACTGCCTGCCGTGGCCGTAGGGGGCGACGACGAGAGACCTGCATCCCCGAGCGACAAATCCTACCATGGCAACGTACAGCGCCATGGAGCCAACAGCCCACATACAGCAAAGCCACTGCAGAAGAGTCCCAAGAAACACTACCCGCGACTACAGACGATCGCACAGCTCGCGGAATCACACGTTGACTCGATGCACACCGGTAACTTCGTTTCTCGGAGCGTCACTCGATGGCGGGAGTTTGAGAGTCAATCAGATAACCAGCTCACCAGTACCGGACTTGATGCAAGCAGTGTCAAACAAGGAGACAGCAACGGGAACAGCACAAGGTCAATGTCGGACGATGCACAGCGAGCGATGGCACTCGCGAGAGAGACCGGATCGGTTGTGATCCAGTGCGCCTGGCGGCGGTACACAGCAGTCTCCATCCGCAAGAAGCTCATGAACTTGATCTGGGAGCGCCAGATGCGCGTCGCTGCATGGATCTCGCAGCATCACAGCAGCTTCCAGAACGATTTGGAGCGGCTACTTGGTTGTGGTCTGTCGATGGAGGTACCATACGCAGACCAACCTCCATTCTCTCGCTCGCTAATTGGGATGCACTATCACATCCCAGCAACAATCTTGACCATGTGGCTACGATTTATGTGTACAAAAGCGAGCAGCTGCTTCTTTCGTCGATCTCCCGCAGTTCTCCAGACAATTGACATCCCGGTTCGCAGGACACTCCGGGTAGCAACGAGGTGCTGGCACAAAGTATCGGATCTCGCGGCCACGTCGATGCAGTGCTGTGTGCGCTCGTTCTTCGCACGAAAGTTGTTTCGCCGGATCCGTGGCGAGTACTTGCATTTCCGCGCTACACTTCGACTTCAGGGCTTCTTCCGCGTGTGCTTGGCAAGAAAGTTTACGCTGCGTCGTCGTCGGCGACGAGCTGCTATCAGCATCCAGTGCTGCTGGCGATGCGCTCAAGCGAGATCAATAGTCCAGCAGCAGCGGATCGTGTGTGTAGCAAGGAAGTTCTGGGTTGCAGTTAGCAGCGAAGCAGTCAAACAAGCGGCAAGCACGATGTTCGAAGTCGCTGCGACCATTATTCAGCGAGTACATCGTGGCCAGAAGGCCCGAAGTCGGGTACGATGGCTGCTAAGCGTCAAAGAGCAGAGGAACTGGCTCAAGAACCCAAGCAAAGGGTTCATGCTCTTCGCAAAGCAGCAGTACGGCCACGCCGCTCTGTGTCTCGAGTACTGCCGGAGACAGGGGTATGTCGACAATTTCCGGCTGAGTGTTTTATCGGAGCTGGAGCTCAAACCCCGTCCAGACCCGCGACGGCACATGCAGCCACAGCAACTGATCACCGGATCGAGGATGTCTTTCAGCTTCAGCTCCACTCCAGCGAACTTGAACTTCGCTGACTGGTTTCAGCAGAATTATTACAGAGACGAGTTGACCAACAGCGTGGACACGGTCAAGTGCCTTCGGTTCTGGTTCGCCTATGCAATGAGCCATTTTCACGCGTTTGACGCGTCTGGCGCGCAGATCAATCTACATCTGTCTCGAGAGGGCTGGGAACGCTTTCTCGATGTGTGCGAGACGTTTGCTTCGGGCGTGGGCGAGGTGATCAGAGAGCTGCGTTTCCAGGCGCAGTATCATTTGCTTCTCTGCGTATTCTGGATGTGTGGTAGAAATAACGACGAATGCCGCAAAGCGCTAGAGCTCTGCAACCAGCTCATTCAAGAGATCGACGATGGTGAATGTCCTGAATCGGAACACGAGCATGATCTGCGAGTACGACTGCTGATGACGAGTTGCATGCTTTCGTTCGAGCTCGGTGACTACTCGCGAAGCTGCGTGGCCTTACAGACTCTTTTCGATCATCGCGCGCTGCAGTCGAGATACTCGGAACTCGAAGTTCGCTTCATCTTAGCGTTGTTGTTGTGCAAGCAGGCGGTGAAGAGCAGCAGTACAGTGAGTCGAGAGGAAATCACGATGAAAGCTGTTGAGCACTTCAAGCGATGTTTCCAATTGGTGGAGCTGCTACCGGGTGTCGGCTTTTTTCACGGCGCTCTGAGCAGTAGCGAAGCAAAACAACGGCTTGCGCACACCCCGGTGGGCTCATTCCTGCTGCATACTTCAGTCGAAGCAGCTAGCGATGGTGGTGGCACCCACGCCAAGCCGAGACACGCCGACGAAGAGAGACAAGACATCCTTCTTAAAGTCAAGCTTGGCGAGCGTCCGCTTCGAGTCACAGCACTGCGCATCAAGGTCGATGCAGATGGACTCTATTACTCAAAGAAGATCCTGCAGAGCAAACATGCCAGTCTTCACGAGTTCATCGCGAGTCTCCCAGAGGCTACTGGGATTCGGATGCAAAACATAGTGAGGAAAAAGCTTTTCATCGACGCGCTTGAGAAGAAGTCAGTATATGTGCACGGTGCCGAGGGGTTCGATATACTGAAGCCCGAAGTGCAACAAGCATTGCTGTCTTGGAGAGACTGGGAGCGCCAGGTCCGGCGTGAGGTCAAATCTGTGAAAACTCGAGCATCCTCGAGAGCAAACGAGACATGGGCTGCAGCATGTCTTCATATCGCGCGAGCTCTCGAGAGCAATGAGGCATGGATATTTGGTTTGCTCGCAGCGAAGCAAGCGATCAGTTGCTCGAGAGATCGCAATATCCGAGCAAGTGCTAACTTCTTGGCAGCAAGGTGCTCGTTCCACCTTCAGCGATACTCTGATTTCCAAGCATCGATGCGTCTCGCACAACTAGCGCGCGGCAGCGAAACCTTTCGCCATCGATTCGCCAACTTGCGAGCTGTGAGTCGCGCACTTTCGCGTAACGTGATGATTTCGAAGCAGGAGTCATTCGAGTCTCAGCTCGACCGAGTGCAGAAGCTCGAGCGAATGTGCTTGAAGGCGTGGCGCTACGACAGCTTGTCCGTCACAATGAGAGGCGACCCGTTCTCTGAGGCTCTGCTGCTACAGCGCATCTACATTGAGATGTACTCGGCATGTGCAGACACGTTCTTCTTGCGCAGCTTACTCAAGGCACATGTTCGCGCGTATCTTGCAGCCGACACACAGTTCGAGAAAGAGCACTTGCGTAAGGCGGTTCAATGTGTGGCGCAATTGTTCGAGCTCTTCCGCGAGCATCACGGTAACGATGGCCGTGAATCCCGGAGTCAACTTCAGTCCTTTGCTGCGTTCACGAGTCATGCTATGACCTCGGATCGCACTTCTACCAGCTGCAAGGCGAAGACTCGTTCGGGAGTGCTCTCTGTGGATCACCTCCTGTTGCTCTGGCATCGGATTCCGTTCGTTGTCTGCTTTGAGCTCGCAGAAGCGCTGTATCGCTCGTCCGCTGCATCATGTGAGAACAGCGACGCAGAGTATGGATATCGAGTCATTGACATGTACGAGAGCCTCTATGGACGCCTGCGAGGAGCGAAGTCAGCGTCAAGCTCGTATGCTGTGTTCGAGGAGCTGATCTTGATTCGTCTCGCGTTCCTGTACGCTCAGAAAGGGGCATCTACTGACGGCGCTGTGCGATTCCTGCGGTCATCAGTCAAACTAGTGGATGAATTGCTCTCCTTACGTTCGCGACGACGAGAGAGCAGTGTTATAACGCACAGAAGATCAAGATCAAAGACCATTAAGTGGCCGCGCGCGTTGACTCTACCATACAGTCTCTCAGACGCGGAGCTAGTATTTACGCGAGGTTTGTTCCGCGAGATGCTCGAAGACACGAAGGGGGCGTCGCGCGAGCTGCGCAAGAGCTGGAGGGATTACGACACGCTGCACTCCCACCTCATGGCGACTGTGATGCACGAGAGCAAAGTCGAAGCTGCGAGGCTACGCTCGAGAGAGCGCACGCTGCAGCCAAGAGGCATCCGCTTGTACATCGGCCACACACAAGACGTTGTGATTAAGGACCTGCTACACAGCAATCCTTGCGTCTCCGTCCAGTGTGAGGGCAAGACAAGCTTCAGCCAAACCTCGCCGACATGGATGAGTCTCACACCAAGTTGGGACGAGTACATTGAATTTGATGTCGAGTCTGCCAAATCTCGATTGATTGTGAGTCTTATCGACCGCGGGAAGCGAGGAATCGGTACTCGCACAATTGGCAGCATACAGTTGTACATAAGCGAGCTGATTGCAAAGCCCGACTCGTTCATGCCTGGCAAGCTCTTTATGTTGAGGACACTGCCTTTTGCAGACGATGCAGACTCAGCTCGCGAGGTTGCCAGATACCCAAAGCTCTTCTTAGGCTTCCAAGTGCTCTGCAAACCTCGCGAGGCAACGCTGACAGATAGAGCAAGTGCTGTTGCACACTCGAAGCGGATGTGTGGGAATTGGAAGCTCAGCGACCTCCAAGCGAATCTGCACGGAGACTTGGAGACATTCGTTCGCTCTCGCTGGGTCTGGAGCTCACTCGGGAAGCTCTGGTTTGCTGAACAGGAGTACTCAATCGCAAGTCGCTTCTTTCAAAAAGCTATCGGTGCAGCACATGAAGAGTTCTCTCCTGAACCCCGTAACCATCGCAAGCAACATCAACCTGCCGATGTTCGGTCGTACATTGAGGACTTGCTTGCACTCACTACATGCTACAAAGCGACGATGTCGAGAGTCCACATGGCGTATTACGCTATACCATTGGTCGACAGAGCTGACACCGCACTTCAGAGCGCCATTCTTTCCGGCGATCTAAGCCAAGCAGACCCTGCAGTTCAGAAATTGGTGCGCATTATTGATTTAGAGAAACGAAGCCTGAAGATCAATGCCAGCGATAGCAATAACTCAAGCGCCTCCGAGCCTCTCGCAGACGCACTGCATCGCAATACGCCAGCGTCATCTGATTGGGTGAAGATGACTACATCTTCGGCATCGTCAGTTTCACCAGAGAGTGTTCGCGAGCATTTCTTCAATCTCGACACTGAAGAATACTTCGTCTCACACGCAGGTGCCTCCGAGCCACTCGAATTCGAAGACAAGGAGTTTCTCAGGCGATGCAACTTTGAGAAAGCTGGTCAACGACCGCACCGGATCGTGATCATGAACTTCGAGATGAGAGCGCGCGTACAGCTTCATCGTATTGATATGCAACAGCGACGAGTGCTCGATCCGTACCAGTGGACCGCAGTTTTTCATGTGCGACAGCAGGAGATGCGATTCTTTAGCGAGCGGCAGTCTCGAGAAGGTGGGAAGCCAAACGCTTGGAACGGTGGTCGCCGTCTTTCTCAGCAGCAACAACCGCAAACGTACGTGATGCTCGCAGATGATTACATGCTTTACAACGTCCTCTTGGTCCAGGATGCGTTCCGAAAGTTTCGATCGAGGAGGCGAAGCGGACGAAAACTACGAGGTATTGTCAAGTGTGCACGCTGGTTTGCAAAAGAGCTGCTTGCTGCACGCAGACGAATTGCAACTCGCATCGAGACGAACCGCAAGCGAGGCCTCAACTGCCTGCACATCATCGTCGAGCGTGCGCGACATCTTCGAGCTGGAGACTGGTTCACGAGCGACCCTTTCGTGTTCGCAACAGTTCTTGATCACGACGACAATGAGATCGCCAAAGGCAAGACGAGCGTGCGGCACAATACGCTGAATCCGAAGTGGAACGAAGAGTTCCACTTTCAGTTCGACTGGGCGGAGTTTGCTGCTCGTGCTAGCGCACTCGAGAGCGACGGGAGTGACGAAGATGACGACGCTGGTCAATGTCAGATCTCGATCGGAACACTGGTTTTCGAAGTCTGCGACTACGACATCATTGCTCTTCGTAAAGCAGAAAAGAAACCGCGAGGTGATAGCGAGATCAGCTCAGATGACGGTGATGGAGGTGACTCTCCTGGCGGTACAACGGAGAAGAAAGGAGACCTCCTAGGTCGAGCCAGCATTCCCATCGCGGCGTTGGAACATGGAGAGCCATTCCGAGCAGACTTGCTACTTCGACAAAGCTCTCCAGCTGATGGCAACGCTGAGCGCGCAAGAGGAACGCTTAGCGTCTTCGTTCACTGGATTCACTCGGAAGAGTTCGCTGGAGTGGGCCTGCGAAGACCGTCGAATGACATCATCACAGCGAGTAAGAAGCCGCTGGCAAAGCAGCCTCTGCCCGACACGCTTGCGAGTCAACTACGCGTTATTCGCACACACTTCGTCACTGCACTGGAGCAGTTATTTGACTTGGCGACAACCACGCTCGATCCTCTTCAGCGTCTACATAAGCGAATGCTGAACGCGCAGGCAGTGGGGAGAACCGCCGACGAAGCAAAAGTGGTCGAGCAGCGGATATTTGCGTTGATTGAGGCAAACCTCGCGCCGAAGACAAGGTCTCTGGACGACCACACTCGGGTATGCATGGGCAAGGTCCAACAGTTCGTGCAGGAGCAGGAGCTGCTCGAGATGATCCAGGAGTACACGGACAGCCAGTTGACAGAGAGATCGCACGAGCTGACAACTGTTCTGCGATCTGTTCTCGACGGCATCAAGAGTGCTTCAAATGATCTGCGGCAGCAAACTGGTCCAGTCTGTCCCACGACAGACAGCAACAGGGATCTGAAGCAACTCGGTATCTGCTTTGGGTTCGTGTTCCACCAACGGCAGGTGCTAAACACTTGGCGCCAGAATCTAGATACAATGCTGACGACGTTCTTCGTTGGAGAGCAAGAGACGTGGACACCAACACCGCTGCAGGAGCAAACCGACGAGATCTACTCGAAGTTGGAGGCGCAGCCTCTGATGAAAGACTTTGTGTTGCAAGCGACAGATGCAAAGACAAATGGCGGCGCTGGGAGCGACTCGACTCCGCAGGTCCAAAGCCCCACGAAAGCGCAGTCGAAAGCAACTGTGTCAGCAGAGAAGCGCATGGAGCGCATCCAGAAAGAGAAGCGCATGGAGCGCATCCAGAAAGAGAAGCGCAGGAAGCAGCAACAGCGGACAAAGTAGCTCCAGCCAGATCGCAAGATAGCGCTTGTCAGGGTGCTGTGCTCCCGAGTCAAAGTTCTTGAGCAAAGAGCCGTCTCGCTCGCCACCAGTGCATATGCCACAAGGGTCAACGTGTATAGAGCTTGCCAAGTGCGTCGATGATGCAAGGATGTGTGGCGCCTTCTTTGCGTCTACTGTCGTCCCGCGCAGCGCAGCTTTATGTGCTGCCGCAGTGCACTGGAGAAGTCGTCGAGCTCCTTGTAGGACGGGAAGTAGTTGACGTCGATCACGAAGAGCTCCTGCGAGGCGTCCGAGATGATCACGTCGAAGCCGAAGAGTGTCAAGCCGACTTCTTCGCGAATGCTCTCGCCAATCGCGCGCACCGCCGCGAAGATCTCATCCTGGGAACGATGTACGATAGCATCGATGTTGCCCAGGATCGCTGTGTTTCCATCCGTCACTGCACTTGGATGGAAGTCTTCACTTGTCGGGTACTGCTTCTGCGTGTTGAAGTGCACCTGCGCCGCTCCGGCCGTGAGATTCGGGAGCGATCGGCGCTCTGCCACATTCACCGTGTCTCCGAGCACATAGCCTTTAAACAATCTGCCCGAGTGGTTGATGAACTCCTGCGTGGACGACGATCACAAGTAGAAAGCGTGAGTAGGTCTCATAGATACCCCTAGCCGAGCTCTGATGAGAAAGAAATGCGTCCGACCTGGTAGATTGCTGGATACTCGATGAACTCGAGGTCGGCACGCTGGGTGATGACGCTCATCAGATGTGAACGATCCGTCGCTGCAAGGCCCATGCCAAGGAATGCACCACCACCAGTCCGACACCGTCAGTTCACAAGCGTGCAAGTCATGCGTCCTCAACAGACAAATTACACCGAACAGCACTCTACATACCGCAGGCTTCGACCGACTTGCAGATCAGCGGGAGACGGATCTCGCCCGCGTCGACGGCGCGGCAGAGCGCGTTGAAGTGCTCTCGCTCACGCGTCACGCAGAACGTCGGCACGCTGAACTTGGGGATAGGAACCACAGTCGGAACTGTCGACGCGTTGCGCAGGTTGCTTTGGCGCTGCTCCTGCAGCTGCACGAGTCGCTCGCACGCGGCGTGGCGATCCGTGAGCAGCTCGACGCTTGCGATCGGGTCGATGATCGCCACGCCCGGGTTCTGGCGCGCGAACTCGTGCACGAGCGCGAGACGCTGCGCCGCCGCCGGGTCGCCCAGTCGCGCAAACACCATCTCGTGCGCGAGCTTGTGCAGCAGTGCGTCGAGGCGGCCGTAGACGCGCGTGAGGCTCTGCGCGCTCGTGACGCGCGGGTCGTAGAGATCCACGAGCACGAAGCGCACGCCGTCGCGCGCCTCGTCGAGCACGTCGCGCAGGTGCTCGATCTTCTTGGCAGGGAAGATCACGCCGACGGTGAGGTCGTCGTCGGTGGCCATTTGGGGAGGAAGTGGGTGTCTGGCGGCGGCGGTCGGGGAAGGCGTCTGATGTTGGGTGTCTGTACGTGTCCTCGAAAGCTGATGTGGATGCCTGTAGCAAAGGACTCCTGCATTGCTGCTAATACTCGGTATTACTACGCGGCGCTCTATTCAGGCTGCTTCCAGTTGAATCCTATTCATTTCAAGACGCAGGTTGGTACGAATAGTCTTCGGCTAGGGGTTCTAGGATCAAGTTGAGACTATCGGAGAACTTGCCGCCTTCCACGATCATGGATGCTTCTGCACCGCGCGCGCGTTTCCGTGGTGAACTCCTTCAAAGGGTCAGCTTCCTGCCGACTTGTTCTAGTTTGCACTCGAGCAGCTTGCGGAATTTCCAGTGCCTTTGCACCAGCATCTTGTGCGAGATTGTGTGCGACACACCGCCATGTCTTCTCGTCATCTGACTCGTCTCGGACGAAGGGAGGAGAACCTCGTCATATCTCGCGGCGATTCAGCTGGCGGGTTTGCGATGCATGTCGTTCCCCATGCAGCGAACACAAAGTCACATGCGGAGAAGTCGGCGCGCGAGACGACACCTCACACGCTTGAGCCGACAGCGCACCTGACACGAGATCGTCCTGTCGATCGCCAAACACTTGCGAAAGTGTCGATTGCCTAGATCAGACACTGACATGAATGCGGGACTAGCACCCCAGGGTTCCTCCGCTTTCTACTGCCTTCTCGCAGGAACCCCAGTGCGCGCGTGTACAGCTTTTCTGGGCGAGATAGATCGATGCGAGCGAGTGTTCGCCTCCACGAGGGTCTAGCCCAGTGTCTGGGAGAGCCGTAATCCGCCGTATCAGGCAGTCGGATCAGAGCGACCCCTGCAGACCTGAAGGTCCAGGGTTGACGTTGAGTAGGTTCAAGGCAAGTCTTAGATAACCTCCAACATTGAGTCGTGCATAGTGAAGCTAGCTCAATCGACTGGGAATTTCGCATCGTCAGCGCTTTCTGTCAATGGCTCTAGGACGCCAGGAACTTCTTGGTGTACTCGTCCGCATCGACGATCTCGAAGCGGTGCGAGTTGAACACCAGCTCCGCGCCAATCACAAAGTCTCCGAGTCCGTAGTACGCGCCGTCGGTGCGCTTGTAGCGTCCGCGCTCGAGGAACTTGCCGTTCACGACGCCCGAGTTGCGCTGCTCCGGTTCGTAGATCGCCACGGTGTCATCTGTGAGAAAGAACGTGACGATGAAGCGCCGCTGCTGCTGCTCCTTGCGGCTTGAGATCATTTTGACTGAGAATCGGAGCAGCATGCGGTCGAACTCGGTCATCTTCTTGAAGTCTTTACGTGGCGCCTTGGGGCAGAGCGAGTTGCACGATCCGAGCGAGTCCTCTTCCGTGCCGTACCCGTTGTACGCCGGTGGCTCGGGCTTCGGAAACACAGTTTTCGCCAGCACCGTGGGTGACGGCTCAGCGAGGTCCCGGCCCCATGCCATCTTGTAGTACGCGCGCGTGTATGGATCCGCGTCTACGATGCGCATGTCCTTGCCAAACACCTGCAGCACCGCACCAACGTAGAGATCCTCTTCGTTGTAGTAGCTCTCGCGGCTCGTCGGTTCCTCCACGCCGCGGTCCTGCTCGTCCATGAGACTCTCCTTCCAGTTCTTGAGCACGCGGCAGCGACGTAGCAGCATGGGGAACGGGTCGCGACCCGAGTTCGCTGAGTGCACCTCCTTGAACTCGATCGTGTCGTCTTCGAGAAAGTAGTCGAGCACGTACGTCATGAGGTCGCCGTAGAGCCGCTCGCGCACGTCGTACTCGCAGTGGAACGACAATACTTTGCGGTTGTTGGCGAGGAACTTGCGCTTCTTCTCGCTCTGTGTGCTCGACCGGTTCGGGTTCCCAAGCGACGCCTCCATGTACGTCTTGAGCGGGTACCGCACTTTGCCGTAGAAGTGGTCGTGGTCGCCGCCGCACATGCGCGTGATCTGCTCCCGCGTGAGCGTGTACTCGTCCTTGGGCAGCTCGATAGCACGGCCAACATTGAGACCCTGGCTCGCGTACCACTCGCGCGTGAACTGGTCGCAATCGTAGAGCTTGAACGAGCGACCGAAGATCGGAAAGTCCATGCCGATATGCAAGTCTTTGGACGAGTAGAGCGAGCCATCGGGCTTGCTGAGCCGACCGCGCTTGAGGAACGTGCCTTGCGGGATGCCGCTGTTCTGCACTCGCGGCTCAATGATCTCGAACGTCTCGTCGTGCAGGTAGAGCAGGATCGCGGTCTTGCGCAGCCGCACGATCTCCAGGTTGCTCTCGTCCACGGGTTCGACGTAGAAGCTCTGGAAGCGGAGCACCTAGCAAGTAGCAATTGGAATTCGTCAGCAAAGTGAGTTCAGGAGTTCAGAAACTCAGGATGCAACGAGCAGTATGCGGGATCGTCGACACGAGACGAACCTTGTTCACGTTCTGTGGTGCGAACTTGCTTTCCGAGAACGGGGCGTCAAGTTTGCCGCCGATGTCGCTCGCTGTTGTGTCGAAGCCCCGGGTGTCCGGGAGGTCGCTGCGAGTCGTGAGCTGGTTGAGTTGGCTCAGCGTGCTGTCGATGCGTAGGTGACTCTCGACGAGCTTGAACCGCTGTGGCTTGAGATGCGACTTCATTCGCGGGTCGTAGTTCGTTGCGCCGAGCAGCGTGTTCTTCGGCGCGTACATCGACGTCATCGCGGCGGACGAGTTGGCGTGGCTTTGAGCTCTGGCACTCTCACACCAGCTTGGGATTTGGCACCTGAAGGTGGTGCATGCTGCTCATTCGAGCAGTACCCTCAAGATAGCATGCAATGGATCACTCTAAGGATAGAACGCATGGGACGATACAAAGGATACGCCTGTGTTGAGAAATGAGCGAGTACTTGGCACGCAGCATCAACAGCAACGCTGCTACTGCTGCTTGTGGTTGCACCGCGCGAGGCATCAAAGCGAAATGAAAGCCTCATTCGCTCGCGAATGGGCGGGCTGCTCGGGGCTGGAGAATGACAGAGGGACTCCAGCGACGACAGCGACAGCGAATGCAGCTTACGCGGCCTTTGCGATCGCCTCCTCCTCCGTCAGGTGGCTCGGACGGATAGAGTTCTTCACGCCGAGGCACTCGAGCGCAATGTGCGCCGCCTTCTGCCCCGAGATCATCATGGCGCCGAAAGTCGGTCCCTGTTGAACACGATGATAATGACGTGAGAACCTTTATCAGCCAGGTACACCACACACGAAGCAGACCAGACAAATGACGCACCATGCGAGGAGCACCCTCCAGCTCCGCGACTTCCATGCCACACACGATCATGCCCGGCACGATTTCCTTCGTGCCGTTCACGATGGCGTCCTCGGCGGCGGCCATGTCCAGGCAGCCCATGCCCGGCACGTGGTTCACCATGCCGATGTTCTGCAGACGCTTGACACCCGAGGCGCCCATCGGACCGTCGTGGCCGCACGCGCTGATCAGCACCTTGCCTTCCATCACGTTCGGGTCCATGCAGCTCTGGGTGCCGTGGTTGAGCGTCACGAGCGTCCAGTTCGTCACGACGCCGCCGACGCGGCCGTTCTTGATGATCAGGTCCTCAATCGCCGTCGCGTTGAACAGCTTCACGTTCGGCGCGCGCAGCAGCTTCGACATCACCGTCGACGTGAACAGCGCCGCGTGCTTGATCACGACGTGGTTCTCCGTCGACTCGTACGGGATCTCCAGCTCGTCCAGGAACGCGTCCGCGGGCTTGCGCACGATCATCGACGAGAAGAGCTGACCGCCGAGCCACGCGCCGCCGCCAGGCGCCACGCTCTGCTCGATCAGAGCCACGCGCACGTTCGGGTACTTGGACAGCTCGTACGCCGCCACGAGTCCGGCCGAGCCGGCGCCGGCGATGATCACATCCGAGTCGGCGAAGTCGTACATGTCCTTGAAGTAGCGCGTCGTCATCTCGCGCGACACCTCGGCCTCCTTCACAGGGCTGCGCGTCGACCAAGGGCAACAGGTCAACATACAATACCACAAGGAAAAGTTACTCTCGTGTCGACTTGGTCGTTCCGATCCACGTGCATGTGCTTGAAGAACTTCCGCCCTCCCTCTCTTCTCTCGCTTTCATCGTCTCTCGACAAACAGACGAGAAGAGAAGGTGGGCTGAAGCACAACTGGAACGATGAAACACGTACGCGAACGTGTAGTCGTCGAACGGCGTCTTACGAGCAGCAGCCTCCTTCAGCCACTGCTCCGACGGAGCGTTCGCGCTGCCGGCGCGGTGCAGGACGGCACCAGGACCGACCGTAGCGAGCGAGCGTGCGCCCACTGGCGCGAAGCGAGAAGCGAGAGACTTGGTGACGGCAAACATGCTGAGTTGGCGGATCTTGCTTGGTGTTCGTGGGTCGCGCGATGCAGCAGGCACGGCGAGAGAGCAAACAGCGTCAACACAGCAGTCCCTACGCCGGTATGACCCGGATCAGGTTCTTAGGGTATGATCTCAGCCGGTCGAAGGATAGAACTGGTCCATCCTCGCCTCGGCACCCCTCGCTGGATGGTGGTTAGCGGCTTTGTTTTTCCACGCAGCGGCGGATCCACGCTCGAGAGATGAAGGTGTGGAGAGCGCAAGACTCGAATGTTGTCGGTCGACTTCGCCTCCACACCCTCAACTCTCTCACACACACACAGACAACATGCAGACTCCCCGCCACCATCAACGGAGCGGGCGAGCGCGAAAAAGGAAAGCCACAGTACCGAGAAGACGAGGCTTCGGGGGAGGGGGTGCTTGGAGAGCTGGCTTGAGTGCTTGGGAGCAAAAGCGTGAATGAGGAGCAACGCGAACGTGTGGCTGCAGGGTTTTTAACAACGACAGTTGATGACATGTTTTACTTTGATGGATGCTACGGTTCATTTGGAAAATGTATGTGAAAATTGAATCCTGTGGTGATTATGAAGCTGCTGTGTTTGGACGAAATGTGAATAACATAGTGCAGAAATAAAGGGGATCCAATAGATCGCAAGTGGCTAATGACAGAGACTGAAGCAGTGGATTGACAGTGTCCTGAAGCCTTCCTCTCCATCCGATTTGACCATTCCATCCGTCAGCTCAAAAACAGGCGACAGAGGTCGCGAAAGTAGCAGCGCAGGATTCGCTGCTCAGCGCTCTTGAGTACTGGCGCCGGGTTCGAACTGTTGAGCTCCGGGGACTGGATCAAGTGCGTCAGCAGTGTGACGTGGCTGTTTGAGATGCACGAACGAGTTCGTCAGCGATCGATCAGCGGCTGACTCATCAGACCAGATACCACTCGCACATCCGTTCGCACCTCGTGTTCTGGTGCTTCGCACTCGAATGCAAGTGCACAAGCAGCTCGAGGAAGGACATCTGCGCATTACCGATTCACACACCAAATGAGTTTTGCGAAAGCCAACTCGGCATCTGCAACCATACACATCACGAACCTCCCAAAAGTACTGGAAGAATGCCTCGTCATGAGACTCGGGCGCCAGCTGCAGGATGCGCAGCCCATACTTGAACTCCTCTGGCGCAAAACATTGATACAACACTGCCGCCGCAGTGTGCGCTCCGACCTTGACGAGACATTGGCTCTGTCGAGATCGCCGACACATGAGCAATCAAATCAGTTCTCTCGCCATGCACTCTAGTGCCACACATTCACCACGCATTCCATGCCGCATCGCAGCGTGTGTCACGCACCAGGCGAACAAGCGAGCTCTGGTCAATGATGTCGACGACTGACGTCGCGTCCGAGAAGAAGTTCGTGGCCAGTGACGCCGCGACCAAGTACCCCTTCAGTGCAGCGTGCGGGTCTGCACAGGGTTGCCATAGTTAGCATGCTGCAAGACTGCACGCCATAACAAGCACCATAAAGACACTCTCGGTACCTGACGACGACGACAGCTTCTGCTTCACGATCGGGTTCAGCGAGATGTCCGCTCTGGAACAGTGCCACCGCGGCTCTCGAGAGCACCGCTTCGCCAGGCAGTTCAGCCCACTGCTGTGCAGCGCCACGAGATCCGCCTGGAAACTCTTCATAAACGGTACCGTCTGAAAGCTCCCGCTCGCTCCGCCATCCGACGATGCGTCCTTCATCTCGCTGTCGCCATCTCCTCCTGGGGTCCTCTTCTTCGGATTCTCCGGCGCGAAGGCTTGCAGGAACGCCAAATCGCCGTACGGTGTCAGCTCGAACGAGATCCGGTAGTCGCTGATGTTACGCATGTACGCGCGGTGGAGTAATCCCGCAGAGATGCACACCAACGTCTCCAGGATCCATAGCGGGAGATCGATCAGGAGCTGCTGTATCTCCGCTTCTTCTTCGTCGACGCGCTGGTTGTCAGTGCTGCTTGCGGACGCGATGGTCTCCAGGATCTGGCGCCGCTTGAGCAGGATCTCCGATACAAGTCTGTTGCTCGTGAGAATAGAAAACTCGGACTTCCCGCTCTCGCCATGCGCACTGCTCTCCAGCGAGCCAAAGTACTGCATGAGTGCACCGCATGCAGTCGCAAACTCCAGCTGATAGAAAACCAGCGATTTCTCCGTCACGAGCGATCTCCACTTCTCCAGAGCACCCCAGCAGCCGTGCAGCATGCAGAACGTGATCAGGGTCTTCCAGTTGCCGCTTCGGTTGCTCTCATCCAGCGCCGCGAGGCTCTTCGAGTCTGCCTGAAGTGACCGGAGCTCATTTCGAATCAGCCCGACAAACGTCTCGCGCTCGCTTGGCCGATCAAACACGAACAAGCCGCTCAAATCCGACGCGATCCGCATGTGCGTACGCTGTCTGTCAGCGGCGACCCGGAGGAACGCTTCCGTTGAGAACAACTGCTTCAACTCGCTGGAGACATCGGTCGCCACCCGTTCTGCCGGGAACTCGCATCGTTCCAGCTGGAGTCTTGCTCCGTCAAGGCACAGAATGCTGGGCAAGTACTGCGTGACCCGAAAGAGCATGTGCTGGAGACGATCTTTCGCTCGCCGCTCCACGTTCCCAAACAGAAACCCCGACAAGCGAAGCGCAAAGAGCGCCATCTCACTGAAGTTGTCGTTGCTAGCAGCAGTGCTTGGAGGTCCATATTGAGAAGCCACAGACGCTTGGTAGTAGACCTCTTCTTGCAGCAAGCGCAAGATCGTACACATGCTTGCCTCAAGCGAGATTGGAGTGTCCTCACGCACGATCTGGAGCAGCGCGTTCCCAATCGCGATGCGTTTGTGCAGCAGGCGCGCCGTCAGCACCGGCGCCTGGTCGTTCCGGCCGAGCGCCCCGCTGTGCGAGCGCACCATCCGCAGTGCACGCAGCTCCAATGATGTCCGATAGCCCGGCGGGAGACGCGCCAGCTCATACGCAACCGTGTCTTGCTCCAGAAGCTGGCAGACCTGGTCCCAATCGCGATTCTCCCATGCAAGTTCCACCTGCGCCTTGGGTGACTTGGAGAGCGTGTCGCCTTCCACAGCCGACCGCGACTCGAGCACGGCTTCGCACGCCGCAAGGTACCCTTCGAGCGAGTCCTTCTCGTCCTGCGACAGCGTGATCGCGTCGTTGTAGTCATCTACGAGTTCGCCCGCGCGGCTGAAGCACTCGTAGGCCTTCTCGTATCCATTAAAGCTGAAAAAGTACACACCAAGGTCGAAGAACGCGTCGAGTTGGGTCTGCTTCGAAAGCGGGTGCTTCTCGTCGTCCGCGAGCGTGGCCTGGATGCTCTTGGCAATCTGGATGTGGCTCGCCATGAGGTCGCTGAGCGCCGACTGGAAGCCTGACATGAGCTCGTCCGCGTCACCGCGCGTGCTGGCGGTCAAATAGCCGTTCTGCGCCTGGCTTACGAGCGCGCGCAGCGTCCAGCGATGGTGCAGCAGCCGCGCCTCGAACGGCGCGAGTACAATGTCCTCCGTAAACTTGGTCCGCGGTGCCTCGGCCAGGTCCACGATGCCGTCCACGAGCAGGCGCTGGAAGTGCAGCGGCAGCGTCTTCTCGATCTTCACCAGCGGCAGGTGCATTTGAAGCGCGACCTACCATCAGCAGCAGCGTACGAGTGCGCATGTGAGCCCCGCGCCTCCGCTTTCTCATCTGTTACAAAAGTCCGTTCGCACCTGCGCAGCGACGAGCAGCAGCGCCTTGTAGCGGTTGTTGCGGCCGTGGCCCTCGTCGGCCACGAGCTGCGCTTGGTCGAGGAACTCGCGCACGAGCTCGATGGCCGATGTGGCGCCGTGCGCGCCCCGCGCGTTCTGCTGCCGCAGCGCCTGCAGCTGCAGCGCCGTGTTAGTCCATGGTGTTGGCGGGTAGTTAGTTCGTTCGTTCGTTCGGCTCGAGTCATCGCGCGTACGTGCTGCTGCAGCGCCTCCGGGTGCAGCAGGAACTCGAACCAGGCGTAGGACGGCGCGCGCGGCGGGATGTCGATGAGCGGCTGCTGGAAGATGCTGCGGTACACGCCGTCGTCGTCGCCGGGCCGCGGCGATCCAGGCGCCGCCATCATCTTCCCTCCCTCTCTTCCTCTCGCTCAAATGCGTTTGTGTGCCAATTTGCACCAGTTTCGTAGCCGCGCGTCATTGAGGATGTATTTAACCAACATACAATAAAAACGTTGCGAGAGACCAACCCTCGTGCAAGGCATTTGAAACAATTAGCGCAGCTATGGCGTCTCCGCCGGCGCCCAAGCGCGCCAAGTCCGCGCTGCACGTGGAGACCGACGCGCCGTGCGTGATCTGCGGACAGCGCGGCGCGCACGCCGAGCTCATGGGCTGCCGCCAGTGCGGCGATGCGTTCCACCCGCAGTGCGCCAACCTACCGGCGGTGCCAGAGGACGCTCTCGGTGCGTGCTTTTGCCGCTGGTCGTGCTTCACCGCGTTCCACAAGCCGGCCGCGGCAATCGGCCAGCATGGCGACTTCCCGCGGCTCGCGGCGCAGATCCACGTGATGCTGCGCGAGAAGAAGAAGGTGGCGCCGCCGCTCAAGGAGCACTTGTCGGCATCCACCGAAGCAAACGGTCATGCGCCGCGACGCGTGCTCGGAGAAAACGCGGAACCCGACCAACGTTCAATGCCTCCGCCAGACGCCCACGGACGGTACCCGGCATATTATCGCGGCGTGGATCAGAACAGCAACTGCTTCGGACGCAAGATGGCGCGTGGCGGACACAGCGTGTCGCCATCGCCATCGCCATCACCACCGCTCCCGCCACCAACTCGCGATGTGAACAGCTACGGCGGACGGCCGCACAGCGCGCTCGCGCCAGCAGATGTGACGGCTGCACTTCGCGGTCGCAGGGTCTTCAGCAGAATGAGCAACGAACCCGAGTACTCCGCGGATGACTTCCGAGCAGGAAGAGCAGGGTCAGATGTGAGCTTTCCGCGCGACAAGAACCGCAACCTGGGATCCGGCCGAAGCTCAGCGAGTCCCGGCGCATTCGCTCCAGGCACGCTCGCGTCGTCGGAGCGCGGTGCCTTCATCGGCGACGGAGCCAGCAATGCTCCTCGCGCAATCGCGGGGCAGCCATCTGCGAACCAGGCTTCAGATCCATATAATCAGCGTGGACCAGTGCAGGGACAGCACATGGCTCCCCCTCTTCCGCCGACACAGTCTCGCTTGCCGACGCTTCATTCGGTCGGCCCGGGACGCGAGTTCGACGACATGAGCGTTGCCGGCAGACAGAATCACTCGAGTCAATACGGCGAATCCTCGCACGGTTCGCTCGATGGCTCCTCGTCGTCCATGCATGTTCGAAGGTATGGCGGGGTACCTACTAGATCTGCACCAACACGTGAGGGATCTCTCGGCAGCAGGTATATGGGCAGTCAAGCAAGGGCGCCGTCAGCGTACAGCGAGAGAGGCCCTCCCATGGCTGCGATGGCACTGTCGAACGGCAAGACAAGGCTTCCGCCTGGGCCATCCATGGCATCAGCTTCATCAAAAGAAGTGGATGTGCCGTGGCTGAATCCGTCTGCATTCCCAACGACAATCTACGAGCGGTTCCAGTGCCACGCCGATGACCTGAACCGTGTGTTTCGGGTCGACCTCACCCGCGCGTTCGCGGAGAAGGCGACCCATCTCTATCAGTCGGAGATCGACTTCTTTTTCAGGTACGGACTGCGTGCATGGGATGCTGGCGTTGTCTTTCTCCTATTGCCTCCTGTAGTTGTGCTTGTGCATGTATGTATTCACTCACCACTCGGCGCACGTTTTCTTCGAATCCTCTTGTTGCAGATGTTTTGAATCGTCAGATGTGAGTTTAGTGGTGAACGGGATGGCAAGCGACTTGAACCAGTGCATGTGGGCATGGCCGTTCATCCTGGAGAGCTGCGGCACCGATGCGCAGTTTGTGTTCGACCATTTCCAGTACAGAACAAGGAGTCGGGACGGCGGCCTTGAGCTCGAGTACATCGGCGAGCTGAGGCTGTCGCTGGGAGACTACAGCCAGTACCTCGAGAAGTACCTGTCCAACTTGTCCGGGAAGGAGACGATCGTGCTGGAGGATCATGCGAAGAAGGCGCCGATGACGCTCCTTGCAGCGGACAACGTGATCGCACTCAACACGCTCGTGATCGCCCAGAGCTGCACAAAGGTTCGTCGTGCTGCATTCGGGTTTGGAGGAGCGGCGTGCCGATCTGTGTTTCGCCGCAAGTGGGCTGACACCGGGTCGAACCCGACTATGCAATCTATACAGCTGTACAGCGATCTCAAGAACTCGTTCCAGTGGGATGTGTTCGCGGGTGGGATCCACTGTCTGCTGCAATATCTTCCTGAGAGCTGTCGCAAGGAAAAATTCGCGAGTCCGCTGTTCCACCTGACATTTCCTGGCACCAGAGGCGCGCTGTGCGATCCCGGGAACGGCACCACAGACACCGCGTACCAGGTATTCCACCTGTGCTGCTGCGTGTGGACGGACTGCATGCAGTGTGATGGCTGCCCTTCTCTGTCTCGCTGCACGTGTGCTGGCAATTTTAACCTTCCGGTGTGCCGATCAGGTGCTCGTCGGGTGTCTCGAGCTGGTGATCTTCGAGCGGATGGAGCCGAGAAACCGAGACGAGTTCGTGCGGATCCTTCGGAAAGCAGGATACCACGCGGAGAAGAAGCCGATGCTGCAGGAGGTCCATCTTCGCGCGCTGAGGTATGTGACAGGCGGCTGCGACTGTTGAGGTATGTGATCTGAACGGGGATCTGAACGGGGGATCCTGGTTGCTCCTAGCTCGGCCGGGTTCGTCTGGACAACTGTGAAGATCCATGACGGAGAATTTATCCACATCAACAAGGTGGGGTGTTTTGATGGTTAGCAAGGTCGTGTATGCGCGAGTGACATTGACGCGGCGCTCTCTCGATCATCCGTGCCATCAGGGTCGGATGCACTTCTGGCGCACCGTCTCAAGAGCCACATCCGCACGCACGCTCTTGAACGAGCCGTGCGTCTTCCTGTCGTGGGAGTGGGTGTACCAAGGCGTCTCGCAGCGCGGGATCTCGAACGAGTGCTGGGTGCGAGCATGCGGTTCTATAACGCGTTGTGGTATATGGCGAGGGTTGAGGTAGTGTGTTGACGTCGCGGTACCTGCCATGCAAATCAATAGTTTGCCATGAAGAACGCCAGCCTGTGCTCCGGAGGCTGGGCGTTCGATCCGCGGCGAGCGATCATCGAAGCAGCAAAAGTGCGTGCATTTGGTTACTAGTAGGTGACAGCGTGCAGCTGAATCCGTTGTTTGGCGATGCTGACGAACGCCAACGATCGCTCTTGTCAAAACTTCTTTGCAGGCGGGCGTCGCAACCGTGCGCTCGGGACAATTTCTGACGTCTCGGCACGGCGGCCTTCCACAGCTGCTGTCGTTCTGCGGATCCACACACACGTTGCCTGCGGCTATCGACAGCGCGGCAGTGAGTCAGCGCCGGATGCAGATGGTGCTGTTCCTCGAGTCGATCCTGCAGTGTCTGAAGACGATCGTGGACGACGAGTATGACCTCGCGCTGGCCAAGGACGACAGTGACGCGTTCGGCAAGCGGTTCGACGGCGAGACGATGTGGAAGATCGTGGACGCTGGACTCGCGCGCAGCGATGTGAACAACCTGCGCGCGTACGAGTGCGGCATCTGCGGCCTGGAGCTGACGAACATCTACAAGCAGTGCCTTGGCTGCACGGCGTACGCGAGCACGCGTCAGCCCAACATGAGCTACCAGGTGTTCCGGATCTGCCTGCGCTGCCACGCGCACCCGAAGCATCACCACTTCAAGCCGCGCGCGCTGCATGGGTACTTTGGGAAGCTGCTGAGCTGCGAAGGACACACAGGCGCGCCGCAGTCAGTGCTCGACCCGCGGTTCTTCGAGTGCGCTTGTGCGCCGTCGCTGCCGTGCGTGTACTGTGGCGGGTGCCAGTCGTGCAGCTGCGTGTGTCACACGCAGTTTCAGACGCGGTTCCGCTTCGCGCTGCCCGGTGCGTAGCGTACATGCGTGCCCTGCGACGTGTGACGGATGGTGGCGGTGGTGGCCTGCGACGTGTGACGCGTTGTCTGGTCACCAACCAACCGTTGCTGTTGGCTGTTGGCTGGGAGGATGTAGGAGGAGGTTTCTGACGCCATGGCGCCTTGTCGGTGACTGTTTGTTCTGTTGTACTGCTGCTGCTGCTGCTGTTGCTGCCGCGGGCGTGTCCGATTGCAGAGGCGCTCGACCACCTGCGCTTCGACGTCGACGAGGTGATCAAGCAGATGCGGTGAGCGAGCGGGCGATTTTGTTGGTTTGGCCAGATGCGCACGCAGTAAGTAGTATGGAGAGCCCGAATGTCAGCATGGT